>ML977758.1:0-21773 GCA_010015725.1 Amniculicola lignicola CBS 123094 | reverse complement strand
ACTTAAAAAGAAGAGAAGACTAGGCTTAAGATATCTAAGAAGCTTAAGAAGGCTTAGATTACTAAGGAGAAGAAGTATGTAAAGGTAGCTATAAAGGAAGCTTAAGATAGAGAGCTTAAGCAAAAGTAACTTTAGAAGTAGGAAGCTTAGCTTACTAAGCAGGCTAACTAGCAGCTTTAAAACGACTCTAAGGTAGCTAGAAAGGTTGCTAGGCCTCCTCAAGCTCGTATTAGTATATCAGGGTAGGTAGTTGATAAGCTATTAATTATTGAAGTAGGGGAGCTACTACAGCAGGAAAATTAACAAGGTTGAGCTATTAAGCTCCCTGATTGATATCGCAACTAGCTAGTATACGTAATAGAATCACTGTAATTGTTTTCCTACTCTATCAACTCTCTAGCTATATTAATCAATTATTTAATACTGTAGGCTCTTAATTGTAGATGGGCTGCACGGCAAATTCCGTGCGTCAGATGAGACCGTGCGTTGGCTGATAAGATTTAGTAACTGGGGGTGCTGGTTGGGTAACTCCCCGGTATCCGCTCTTCTCCAAACATTGAAGTCGACTGTGCTTTAGCACCAACAACTCCGACATCTGATTGGCTGGAAACTACTGTTTCGATCTTGGGGTATACTCCGTCATTGATCCTGGTTTAAGCGGGATGGTGGTTTTAACTCGCCAAAATCCGGGGTGTTGGAGAGGGAGCAACCTGCACATTTGCTGGACTGCCAACTGCTTATTGAGCAATTGTGCTGCAATATCTTTGAAGCTGTTCAAAGTCATCTTTGAATACTCGCACATGCTCTGATTCAAGAGACATCGGCCGATATCAGACCGAAATCGGCGAAGCCAAGGGATTTATGTGGAACTCCGACCTCCCCCAATAATGACTATCTTCCCCACAGTACTACGGGATATGGCACACGTGATTCCCACTACGGTAATGTGCATTTAGCCGTAGTGGCTGTCTCTGCCTATCATCATTGTGCAAGAGATGTCGTGCGAGTAGTGACTTGAAACTTGATGGAGGCAACGTCGGAGCCAATTGCAAGGCATGTTAGCTTTGCTGGTGTATCTTCTTCCCCACAGTATCCTGCCACGCGGGAGCAATTGATGAGAAAGCAGGGACTTTAGCCGTAGCGCGTGTCTCCATCACCAACGTTCTCCTTGCAACAAAAGTATTGATAGTCAAAAAAAGACCTTAATCCGGCCTGATCTTATGATAAAATCTAGGACCTCTGCATGTGCGGCTCATTCTGACTCGATGGACATGAACTTCTGGCATGATGCCGCCGTATCAATGGTTCTCCAAGAGGAAATATCGCGAGTTCGGACGTACCGCCGGATACTTTCCTGCAGTGCCCCCACTGTGAGCGACTTCCGACAGGAGGAGAGCTTGGTATAAGATGGATCACTTCAATCCACGGTGTGAGGGACACCAGCGCCACCATGGTCAAGTTTTCGCATGGCTGTTGGCATCCGGCGCCGGATACCATCGTGGACTGGGCGGTCGAGACTGTGAAGGCCAAGGCGAATGAGGCCTCGCTGCATTTTGTGACGGCATGTGTACATGCTATTCGAGAAATCACCTACTCACAGCTACTCCAGGCATCAAAGCCTATTAACTTCCGTGGAGACACACTTAACAACCCAACGCTTACACACCACATCAGCTCGCCAATCGACAATGTTCTATATTTGTCGTCCACACATTGGAAACAACAGAAAAGCGTGACGCAGGCACCGAACTTCGAATTGTTTCCCAACGGAAAAGCGAAACACACGAGTTCTATCAAGACATCGAAAACCGACGAGAGTCTGTCTTTCGAAGTTGGGGACCTATCAGCTACTGTCGACACCCGACCAAAGTTGTTTGACTTTAGCTTCTGGCATAAGAAGAAGCGGTTGACCAAGCTGGGTTGGCGCTCAATTGGCTACGTGAAGGAAGGGACGACTGCTTTACATCCCAAAGCCAACTATACAGACCCGAATAAGGGCAAGAGGTGGGTCACCTATCAACTACAACTGGGTGTTGGCGACAAGATATATGGCCTCGGCGAGCGTTTTGGCCCATTCGCGAAGAACGGACAGACCATCGAACTCTGGAATGACGATGGCGGAACCGGCTCGGAACTCACATACAAGAACATTCCATTCTTGATCACATCTGCCGGCTACGGCGTTTTCATTCCGACATCTTCCCTTGTTTCTTTGGAAATACAGTCCGAGCGTACTACACGCATCAACATCGCTGTTCCGGGGGAGTTCCTGTCCATGTACTTGATCTACGGTTCGTCGCCGAAAGATATTCTCACCTCCTATTGTAAGATTACTGGTGTGCCGGCCCTTCCTCCAGCGTGGACATTTGGCCTCTGGCTCAGCACCTCATTCACAACCGAGTATGATGAGAACACGGTCACCTCGTTTCTAGACGGCATGAAAGAACGCGAGATTCCGGTCAGTGTGTTCCATTTTGACTGTTTCTGGATGCCTGGCTTCGAATGGAGCGATTACGAATTCGACAAGGCCTACTTTCCCGATGCCGCTGGACAACTCCGCCGCATGAAAGAAAAGGGCATTCGCATTTGTGTGTGGATCAACTCTTACATAGCCCAAGAAAGCTCCGTCTTCGACGAGGCCGCCGAGAAGGGATACTTGATTAAGCGCGGAGACGGCTCTGTCTGGCAGTACGACTTTTGGCAGGCAGGTATGGGATTCGTCGACTTCACCAACCCGGAAGCGTACAAGTGGTACCAGGCGAAGCTACAGAAGCTGGTTGATCTGGGTGTTGACTCTTTCAAGACTGATTTTGGAGAGCGGATACCCACTGGCGACACAGTGTACTTCGATGGCTCGGATCCGGATAAGATGCACAACTATTACCCGTACTTGTACAACAAAGCGACGTTTGAAGTTTTGGAGCGAAACTTTGGGAAGAACAAGGCTGCTGTTTTCGCCCGATCTGCAACTGCCGGATGTCAACAATTTCCAGTGCATTGGGGCGGTGACCCATATTCGACGTTTGAGGCAATGGCTGAGACGCTCCGAGGTGGGCTGTCGTTGGCATTGAGTGGGTTTGGATACTGGGCGCATGACATTGGCGGATTTGAAGGAAATCCGGATCCTGCATTGTTCAAGAGATGGATAGCCTTCGGGCTGTTCTCTTCGCATTCGCGTCTTCACGGCAGTGCATCGTTCAGGGTATGTTGCTGGAAACGCGTTGACTGAGATTTTCTAACGCAACCAGGTTCCATGGCTGATTGACGAAACTGAAGAGGCATCCAAGGTGCTCAAGCACTTCGTCACTACGAAGCACAAACTCATGCCATACATTTACGAGCAGGCCATCTCCACTCACAACACCGGTGTACCTATGCTCCGCGCAATGTTTCTCGAGTACTCATCTGATCCTGCAGTCTGGTATCTGGATCAGCAGTACATGCTTGGCGACAGTCTTCTAGTTGCGCCTGTATTTAATGAGGAAGGTTCGGTGACATACTACCTCCCCAAGGGCGAGTGGTATGGCATTTTGGACAACAAGATCCGGAAAGGCCCGGGCTATGTCACCGAGACGTACGATTTCTTCGGTCTGCCAGTACTGCTTAAGCCAGGTGGGGCTCTAGTGATGGGAAAGGGTGGCGAGAGCGTCGTGTACGACTGGGCAGATGGGTTCAAGCTTCTTGTGAATGCTGAAGACGGTATGGATGTGACCATCAACGTTCCTCACCACGAAAACCCGGGCGAGAGCATCATTGTTTTGAGAGTGAAAGCAGATGGAGGGAAGAGTTCTGTTGAGGTTGTGCAAGGCACAACAGTCAGCGGTTGGCAGTTGGAAGTCGTGAACAAGCAGGTGACGAGCGCATCCAGCGGCCAACTGGCAGAAGGCACCTTGTCGGTTGAGGTAGGTGTGGAAGAAGTCATGGTTGGGTTCTAATGGCCTGGAATGATTCAGGTATTGGTTTGGTTGTGTATTTCTGATCATAAAGAGATACTTGCCGAGAGTAGAGATGAAGCCGAACTTATCGTTTTCTGGCCTTCAATCATATCTGATGGGCTTGTAATACGTAAACAGGATGCTTTCAATCTGCCATCCGTCCCCTCAACACTATTGCCAATCTTATTACTCCTATTATTACGTAGATCGATCTCTCAGGTTTCAATTAGGGCTCACCTTACCCAGTAAGGACAATGCACGTTTGATAAAGCTTGGTTTACTATACTACAGCTACGAAGCGTCCCCGTAGTGATACACTCTGTGCTACACTTTTGATTCCAAAAAGACTGCCGAATTGTACACGTAGCTCTCGCCAACTCAAGAAATACCAAAACCGAGAAACGTATCATCATACATCATATACCCCGAATCGCCGATATGGGCTCCAGCAGAGCGCCTCAAACATAATCCATACCTATAGCTACAAGGCGAACATTCAAACAAATTCTCAAAGGGGTTCATGACCCGAGATGTAGAAGCAGAACATGTAATGCGATTATCTTCTAGAAACATGTTAGCTTACTTCGGTACTGAAACCATGGGGGGAATCTTACTTGACACCTAACAACTCAGTTTACTCGTCATCGCTCTCAGAGCTCGTGAATAGCATCTCCGCGAGCTCTTGAGTGCTCTCATCCGCGTTCACCTCAGCGTCTCTATCGGCACACTTCTTGAAGGCCGCATAGAAAGCACTGTGAGAGATCTTACCGTCTGCATCGGCCACAATCTCTCTCAAGAATGTCAACAGAGAGACGGAGCCAATCTTCACAACGGCTTGGCGATATTGATCCTTTGCGGTGAGTTCTGGCCTCTTGGTAAATGGGTGCGGGTTCTTTCCCATCAACTCATGCTCGTTGATAGATGCTGTGACCCATGCCTTCACAATTGCACGCTTAGAGACGCGGCGGGACTTGGAGAGGCCGAGGATCTTCGCGAAATCGTACATGGACACAGTCCCAATCAAGGTGCTGTGGAGATCGAACGCGCCGGTACTCATGCTCCTGTTAGAAGAGCCTGAGTTCGTGCTTCCAGAGTGGAAGGAGGCTCGAGACTGCGTAGGCTCTGTGGAAGCAGAGCTACCACGATGCTTTGTCTTATGCGTCCTAGACTTGTGCGTAGAGGTTATCTCGGTGACCGAGGACCTATCATCTTCTTTATGGTAATCGTTGTCCTCAGAAGCCATGCTGGGAGCGTCGTCTGAAGGTGTGTTCTCACGAGACGAATTTGCTACGACGTCGACCATGTGAGAAGAATCATCTAGAAAGGTTTGGCCCACTGGAACAAAACCCTTATTTATGTGCATCCCTTCATGCCCGGATTCGAATGTCCCATCACCAAATGGCGTGATAGTGGCTTTGGGATTCAATCCAACCCCAGTAAACGCGAACAGTGTGTTCAACTTGTAATACTTGATCAGGGCGGTGCAAGTGCTAGCGGCAAATCCGGTCGTCTTCGGAGAATTTAGGGTCGGGAATTGAGGACCAAACGGCATGACGAAATGGCGGATGAATTTAGATAGGATGCGCGACAGAAGAGGTGAAGGCATCAGCCGGATCGGCGAAGGCTTGCACGGTGCAAACTCAGGCTTGAATAAAACCAAAGCTTTGCAAGTGCTGGCGGCAACAACGGGTCCTTCGCTACAGATTTGATCGGCGAATACATTGCGGACCGAAGTGGTGATTCCATCCTTTTTCGGAGGCTCAACGCTAATGAGCGTGAGCTTTGGGATTCTTCCTTCGTCAACGTCTTTGACTGTGCCTTTGATAGCAGTCCTAGGTGTATGTGGGTTTGAAGTGGCGGTTTCGTGTTTCCCCGCAGCGATTGTGAAGGTGAACTGGGTGGACTCGGGGAGAAAGGCTGTCGTTTGCATCTCCCTGTTGATAGATGCCGTTTTAGACAATAATCCACCACCCTGGTAGGGCAATGGGAAGTATTGATAGGTGACCGGATAGCGATCTGTCCAGCGACAAGGTTTGACACCACGTTGCGCAAGATCCTTGGACCCCATCTCAGGGATAACTCCATCATTGAAAGGCAAAGCCTCCAAGGCAAGTGCATGAAACGTCAGGTCTCGTCTCAATCTGTCTGCCATACTGATGAAGCACTCAAGATCGATCTTGAATTTTTGGGACTTCAAGCTGCCAAGCTTTGCGCGATTGGGCTTATTCTTCTTTTGCGCAGATTTCTTCATCAGTCCACCCATGCCCTTTCCGGTGGTTCCAACCAAGAGATTAGCTGATCCCTGGGCATTGCGAAGGGCTTCGAGTCGGGGGCGAGGGAAACCAGGATTCTCTGTAATTTTGTTATTAGTGTCACCAATGCAAAGGAAGTAGAAAGCAACTTACGTTTCGTGGCGACAGTGGAATCTTCTGATTGCACTGATGTAGTAGCTGAGAGCAAGTATTCGGTGCCTAAATGCCATAAGTCAGAGAAGAAAAGAAGTCGTGACGTTTCGACTCACTGTTGAGCTCCTTGCCATTGACTTCGTGGTCAATGATGAACTGAATACCAATGGCGGCTTGCTTGCCGATCTTAGGGTCATGAAACCCAAGCACTTCGACTACCATGTCCATGGTAAGAGCCGGATACTTCCTCTGAAGAGAGGCAAGATACCGAATGATCTTGTCGGCTTGATCGGGGTCTCCGTGCGTGACTTCCAGGAGCTTTTCGATCTCGTCGACGATTCTTCGCTTGGTAACAGCACTCATGCGGTTTACCGAAGCCATGTTGGGCTTTTGGAATTGGTGTTGAAGTTTAGGACTAAAAAGGTGGGCTTAGAAGGCGGTGTGGAGTGAGGCTAGGCTCGGTGTACCTGTGGAATGCTCGAAAAGCTGTCGGTGTGATCGAAGTCAATAACAAAGGCCTAAAGTCGAGTCTGAACATCAGCAAACGCAATGAGAATTTTTGTGCGGGGCATGAAACGTACGTTTTTGGATCGTCGGGTGAGAACACGTCGTGCGACAGACGTTGACTGCTTCCGGAGAAGTGGGAACTGGTAACGGGGACGGAGCTCTTGCCTTTGGTAAGAAATCCGATACTGTAAATGCGAGTTGGTACGCAGGAAGAAGCGTGGAGGCTGTTTGTTCCGCAGACGTTGGTGGAGGTTGGGAGAGGGTGCGTAGGTGTAGGTTGGGAGAGGGTGTGTAGGTGTAGATATATAGTAAGGTAAACAAACGGCAGGTTGCGCGTAGTAAAATTTTTGATGGGCTGCCTTGTTTCCAGAGAGACTGACTTGGCCCAATAAGGTATGTTCCAGATTCACGGAATAATCTGACAGGCAGGCAGGCAGTTGCCGTTTCACGCGGTGCAGACCCCACGTGACTCTACCATATTCCTCACGCTTTCGTCATACCTGCTCACTGTGACACTACTAAGATATGAACTTTATTGAAACTACGCGAGTTGACTCAATATAGGTTGGAGATTGGAGGCTTGATACTTGTATGCAGCCGTGATAGCTACTGTATAGCTGTTTGGGATTCATGCTAGGACGCTTGGATCTGTTTCGATGATTGAAGGTATCTGAGAATATACTGCAACCGTACTTTGTCAAGAACTCGGGAGCTTACGATGAGCTATCGTTTGGAGAAAATGCTTGTTATAATTGGGATTATGCTATCCTAAGTAAAACCCACGAATCTGCCAAGCATGAAATGAAATCCCCAGTGAGCTACCATACCAAAGTGACCAACACTACTACTATCACACATATTGTGTTACCGCCCACCTCCTGTTGAGAAAAGATGGTCTCTGAACTTTATTTAAACATCCTTCAAATACAAATAGATATCCATTTCCCAAGACACGCCATCGATTCTAGCCCAAGTGTGCTGAAGATGTTGTTAGTGGTCGTATTATGACCCAATGTTATAAGTAGCATCATGCCTCTACTCAGACCGACAACGAGGGCGACCCCTGCTGCTCGCACTTGACTCACGACGAATCTGGTCGACAATCTTGGCCACCTCCAAAAGATCCTCGTCGGAGCTAATCTCCTCATCTTCCGCAGCGCACTGGTCGAATGCGTTAACAATAGACTTCGTAGTTGCGATGTTATCAGCGTCGAACACGATATTTGACAGGAAGTCCAAAAGGGTGATGGCCCCAATCGTGATAGTGGCTTGGTGAACTGGAGCAGACACCACGGCCGCGACGTGCTTCGTAATTTTCTTTGGTCGCTTGCCCATCAATTTGCGCTCCGTGGTCGAAAGCTTGATGTAGCCATCAACGATGGCTTCTTTGGACACGGTGGGCGCCTTTTTGATGCCCAGAGTCCGGACGAACTTGCTCATGCTAACTGTTCCGATCATCGTGTGATTCATATACGGAACGGCAGCGCCGTTTGAAATTGAAGAGTTGCCCGATGGTTTGGACTCTTGAGAACTAGAGCGAGTGCTGAGCGTGGAACCCGAGTTCTCGACCGGGACTTTCTTCATTCCATCCTTCGAGACCGGAGACGGAGTAGTGGCGTTCGTGACTGTGTTACTTGCACCATCAGGTGAGGTGGTGGAGCTCAAACGCCGGCGAGGACGGAGAGCTAGGGTGAAAGTTTGACCCGTGCCTTTAGCATCTTCATCAGTGGAATTACCAGATGAATTCGAGCTCTCTTGGAGCTCTGACTGGTTCTTGGAAATGACCAGAGCGGTTTCGTGTATTTGGGGACGAGCGGTGATGTTCTCCTTTGTCTCGATGTCGTCCGCCTGAGGTTCTTGAGTCGTCTCATCCTGAGTTGCAGCACCCTCATCGAGAGATGGCTGCTCCAAGAGCCCCTCAGCTGCCACAAATGTCTTCTCGGTTTCCTCAGCGAGCTCTTGAGAATTCGTAAGAATCGCCTCCGTCTCTTCAGCATGTATAACCTCCAGATCCGGGGCAGTTTCAACTAGTTCCTCGTAAAAACGTGGGAGCATGGCAGCGATAAAGGGCTTTAATGTAGCTGCCGGGGTTGATTCAGTCTCAGCTGTTGCCGTGGGTGTTGGGGCTGGGGTATTCTCGATTGGCTCCTCGTAGAAACGGGGGAGCATTGCTGCGACAAACTTTTTGGCCACAGGGGCTGGGAGTTGAGCAACATCAACCGAATTAGCGGTGTTTGGTGAGACCTGGCTGGTGACATGAACACTGCAAGCCTGTGGGGTTGCGATAGCCTCCATAGGCTCCTCGTAAAAACGAGGCAGCATTGCCGCGACGAAGGTCTTCTGTGGCGATGCAGGGAGAGGCACATCCACCACGGTTTCCTCCTTTGGAAGAAACTCGACAGGAATCTCTGACGAAGACTGGCTGCCAACATGAACGTCTTCAGTCTGCGGAGTTGTGGCAGTCTCCGCAGGCTCTTCGTAAAACCGCGGCAGCATGGCGGCTACAAAGATCTTTTCCTTGGGTGTCGTGGGCTTTGGGGCTGGAGTAGCATCCACCGACTCCTCTTCGTAGAAGCGCGGCAGCATAGCAGCCACGAAGATCTTAGCCTTTGGTGCTGGCGACGATGCAGTCTCAACGGTCGCCATGGGTGCCGGGACGGAGGCAGCGTCGACCAGCTTCTCTTCGTAGAAGCGCGGCAGTGAAGCGGCAATGAAGTGCTTCTCTGGGGGTGCTGTGGTTGACACAGTCCCAACTGTCACCGCGGGCGTCGGGACCGGAGCATTCTCGATTGGCTCCTCATAGAACCGGGGCAACATGGCCGCAATGAAGGGCTTCGCCGGAGGTGTAGGAGGCGAAGCAACATCCGTGACCTTGCGCTCGTCCTGTGCTTTTTGGGTGATAGGTAATTCCATCTCAGAGGTATTGGCCGAGGTGACCTCTTCAGCATTCTTGACATTCACCGATATCACCTCAAGTTCAACCCCAGGGATCTTGTCGGAATGGTCATCGCCCAGAGAAAGGAGATCGTTGTCAGTCGTGGGAAGTTCAGGCACAATGTCCTTCTCTTCGACATCTGACTCGCCAGTAACCCTGCCAGTAGATTGGCTGGAGTTGCGACGTTCCGCTGAACTACCAGAATCTGACCGGTCCTCGATGAGGGCCATAGGCTCAGGCTGGGTCACGGAGGCATTCTCTTCGACGGAGGCATTCTCTTCGACTGGGGCTGACGGGCATGACGTTGAATCGCCATGGGACGAGATGTTCAAGGGGATAGGAACACGTGCTGCCGCTGCATCCCGCTCCTTCTTGAGTTGGTACTGGCGCTCGAACTCTGCTTCGCCGTTGTTGATGTGATTCTTCCGCTCGACACTCTTTCGGCCTGCGCGGTTTTTCTTCCCCGATGCCACCTTTCGGCGACTGTTCACATCACCGGTAAGTACAGGGGAGGGCTGTTGTTTCCGGGAGATGATATCGGCCATCGAGCGACGAGGAAAAGTTTCTATTCGCATATCAGAAGGTAGTTCAGTGGATGTTGAAGATTGATACATACGCATAGCTGCAGCACAAGGAGTTGACTGCTTCGGGGAGGATGCACTAGAGACATCTCCGGGCCGTCAGTAAAGCGAAAGAGTAAAGGATGGAGTTGTAACTTACCATTCGTCTCAGACTTCTTTGAGGATTCGTGGATGAATGTCTTGTCCTTGCCACCCATGGGGCCGTCGTAATCAAGATATTCTGCCAGCTGATCTTTGTTCAGCTGGGGCCACAGGAAAACGATGTCGTCGATGGCCTTGGCGATTTGAGAGTTGCGGGTGGGATCGTTGCCGGGGATCTCCAGGAGATTGAAGATCTTTGTGTTGAGGTCAACATCAGCGTTAATGATCTTTGCTGTCGCCTGCTCCCGGGCACTGAGCCCAGTGCCGGGTGTGCTAGCCGTAGACATTCTGGCGGGTTGTATGAAATTTCACGCTGGGTAAGTGTAGCTATGATGGGGAAGGAATGTTAGTATGTCTTCACTGTCATGTGCAGAAGTGGATGTGCCTGGCGTACCTTAGATCACGAAAGTGGCTGAAGGAAGTGTGGTGTTTTGAGTCAAATGTTGACGAAACCCGCAGAGTTGGGTGGTGGCTAAGAGTCTGTAACGGTTGGTTGGGTCAGCGTGTGCTCGCAAATGGTGGTTCCAGGTGGGAGGGAAAAGCGAGAAGTTGGAAGGGGGGTAATATACCTTGCGTGGTGCGGGAGGGCGAGAGAGATCAGAGAGAAGATTCCAAGCGACAAGCTGGACAGGCAGAAGAAGCTCCGGCTGGTGTAGGTTGTTGTGCTTGAAAGATCTGGTGGGGTGTGTATAGGAGGAGGGTGGGAAGGTGGTTTTATAGGAAGGTAGGACGTGAGCAAGTTGGGCCAAGGCGCTAGCGAACAGACGACTTCCTCTTTTCACGAAAGGAAAGCTTGTGAGGGTGATTCACAGACTGCTGTTCTTTGGGGGTGGTGATATCCTTTTTTGGTGGTGAGTATCACTGTAGGTTTTAGTGAGTGGCGGGCCATCTGAACACGCTACAAACACGCAGTGACCCAGAAATACTGGTTTCAACTTGATGAAAAAAACCCATTCTGTCAAGATCAATGTATGAGCAAGGGCGTTACGGAATATACTAAGGAAAGTCTTGAGAATCTTTTCATTGATATAGAAACAATACGTTTGTCTTGTTATAGGAGAAGGCATTGGTTGAGAAAGCAGAACACCCGAAAGCGCTTCAAAACTCCTTTAGAATTTCTACGTCACTATTTTTGGCAATGGGCATATATGATCTAAGAAATATGGATAATCGGCTGTCGTAAAAAGCGCGCATGTTTATCTTGTTTCTCTGGAAATGTGCACCTCCTTTGAAGAATCAACACATATTCGGTATCGCTTTTTGGCCTACAAGCCGAGGGCTCTCGAGGGAGTGTGTTATTTCTTGGATACTTCGGGTATCATTGCAGTGCCACTACAGTCGAACAACTGCCAAAGCAGCATGGTTCTCAACCCAAACTTGCCAAAGCTCTTGGATGATTATTTCGAAGAGCGATATATTCACCCAGGTCCGGGCATTCTAAACGGTATTGCAATTGCTAACGCGCTGATGTATTCCTGCAGTGATCTTCGACGTTGAGGAAGTCACATGCACGTCCCCCTGAATGCTATGTCAGCAGTTGCTCTCAGTCCCAAAGTTCTCAGACCACCTCGTAGCATCTTCACTATTAAATAAAAACATTGGGAAAACGGAAGCCATGATATGCCCAAGTCGATTTTCTAGACCAGAACCCAAAGGAGTAGTTGTGGTGCAGAGAATCTCTTGTCAATTATGCGATTATGGTGACTGCATTATTCGAGTTCATTCTCTCAATAGCATGTATTCATCATACTGCTACGGCATAGAGAGCTTGGTCTTTTGTGCTGGCGCTGTTCGTACTAACAGTGTAGACATGTTGGGTTGTACATATATCCTCACATATCATCACAATGCAGTTGTTGAATTGAGATGCGCGTGGAAGGACAAGGGACTTGAAAGTAGCTCAATATCGAATGAGACTCAATTCAAGTATGTATGGAGTCACCAAATCTCAAGTCTCGATCTTCCGAGGCTCAATGTAGCACAATCTACAGCCTAGAACAGCAAGTGCCCAAGGATCACAATGAGCTCATCCACAATGAAACCACGCGTATGAGAGAGGCGGCAAAACAAGATTGTTGACTGCATGTAGAGCATACTATGAGGGTCGTACTTTCTGCAGTGAAGATAGAACTCAAATTGCTCTATATATTCTCCGAATCTCTCTCCCCTAGCTGCCTCTGAGGGCGAGAGCGAGACCTTAGATATCTTCAGGTTCCAGAAGAAGCTCCACAGGCTGTGATACCCTCCTCCGCAGTCTAGCCGCTGCTGATATGCCTCGAACTTACGAGGTTGGCTTCCCTCATAATCCATTACATCATGGCATCTCCGCCGCCTTCACCTGGGCACGGGAAAGCGCGTCGACTCTGCACGTGGACCGCGGTGAAGCCTGGTGTTGCTCAGTGAGCCAGTGTTGCTCGTGTGAAGCCCGAGGGCCTCCCCCTACAAACTCCCACCAAAAACCCCTCTCATGGCTCTTTCACGTCCTGCCCACCTGACCGCTCCTCCTCTTCACCACAACAAAACGCGTTCTATTGAGCCATTGAGCACCGTGACCACAACCAGGCCCACTAGCGCGTTCTTGGCCCACAGAGTTTTTAAACCCCCCGCCGCCCCGGCATCTTGCTCTCTCTTCTTCTCTCCTCCAACCTCGCTGCTCTCTTCTCTTCTCCCTCTCTCCTTCAACAACCCCCAGCCTTTATTGCTTTGCCTTCCTGCGAGGTATGTTGCCCTTCTCTTTCTTCCCCCTTACACCCGCTCTCCGGCGAGGGCGCCTGCAGTCGAGAAGCAGGTGGCTCCCATCTGCTCTCCCAATGTTTATGTCGACTTTGGAGACTGACAGCCCCGCAGCCGAATCCCCATGGCGCCCCCACCCCTCCTCCTTCTCCAGCGGTGGCCCCGCCGGCACTGCGTCGTTATTCATTCATCTCCCACCAGGTCTGTTGCTACCCTCTCCCTTCTCTTTCCTAACGTGCCGAGACTGACAACACGCCAGCCGAAACCTACCCCCCACCGACCGATCGACCGACTGCATGCCCGAAACGATACGATCGACCTGCATGCCCGAAACCAAACGGGAGATAAAGAGTCGGCAGACGCGACTCTATACCTGTATCGCCAAAACGGTTCTCTGCTGTACCTCTCTGAGCGATGTGGCAAGCCTGACACCAACGCATCGATTCACACTTGTGTGTAGTTCATTGAGAGTCAGGTTCCCAGGGGGCCTAGCTGCACCCCTGGGGTTTTCAAAGCCTGTCAGATGGCCGGCGACCAGGGGAAGGACGTAAGGCTGGCAAGGTGTAACGACGGCCACCTATAAATCGTTTGTCCGATGATGGTATCACCTTGGTCGTGTTTACCTAGGGCATGGCGTTGGGCCCGAGCACCCTCCGTCTCGATCTCCTAGCCGGAAGCACGTCTCTCATGGACTGGATGAACATGACCAGCCCTCTCCACAATTGTGGCATCCTCGGTGCGCACGGTGTCAGTTTACGGAGAGTACAAGACCGGCTGGGCTGTGGTCGGCAGGAGTGCCGACCTGCGTTTATGGGGAGGTTGACACCCACGACCACAAGCTGCAGCAAAATGTACAAAGGGTTAGAGAGGTGGGCTGGTGGTGGCGTCCGCCATCCCACGTTCGCGGGTTTGGACTTGGTCAAGTGGTTAACTGCGGTAGCGGGTCTATCCTTGTATGCGAGCCACCGGGCACTCATAGATGGACCCAATTGGGAGCGACCTTGGTAGAGACACCTGAGAGGCAGGAAAGTCTGGTGAGTCGCGTTTCGACCCGACCGAAAGAGGAGGACGGGTGGTAGAAGTCGGACTCTTGTGCCTCCACGTTGGTGCCACCTGGGTAGTTTCTCTCCGAGAAATGAGCCAAATACAAGAGACGCACTCATTGTAAGTACCCCATCTCCCATTCCAAACTGCCCGAGTCCGAGAATCAGAGGCGGTGATGGAGGGGTATCAGAGACGGAGGAGGTGAGGTGGATGGAGGCAGTGTTTTGAAGGTTTCTAGCTCTTTCGCATGTATGATGTATGTAGTTATATGAATTGCATCCTCTTTTCACACCCACATTCGTTGAATATTGCTCTCACTCCCGCGTGCCAGGCATTGAGGTCTGCTGGTAGTCATGTCGTATCAAACGAGACGTGCTCGATCGAGACTCTGCATTTCAGAAAGGAATCGAAAGGTCCTGCGGGTAGGTCAGTGATATTGATGTAACCTTGAGAGGTAAGTGAAAAGGAACGAGTTACAACACAAAGCTTACTGGATCGCCTGGCAGGACAATCGTGGAGAATTGCAAGAGGTAAGAGGGTCGATGAAGATCTACTCACTGTGTGACCCAGGCAGAGCAACACCTTCCCACTAAAAGGCTTTTGCCAAAAGACGCTGAGATGAGCTGTCCTTACGTTCTACCAGTATGCACTTTTTGTGGTGCTAGGACTTGACGGGAAGTTTGTCACTGTATCTAAGTAACCCAATCCGCCGATATATATCAGAATTGCCCCCACGAAGCCTGCGGTCCCGAATCTTGTCTTACTGGGCACTTTCTACCCAGAGTGGCAAAACTAACATATTTTCTTCTCCCTCACAGTAGCACGGGTGACACCGTCTATGTGGGCTGCGAAATGTTGCTGGAATTGTCATCAGCTCAACTGAGCCCCTAGCGTTGACGCTGGTTGAAACTCTAGCGAGGTATTCTTTGGCTATGTTACTCCAATGCTGCAAACTAAAAGTCCATGAGTCAGGCTAAGTTTCCTATTGGGTATTAGGAAGAGAAAAGAACCTAGGACGGCAATTTCTGCTGGGTGACGACACAAATTGAGGAGGCGATTAAGGGCGCTGAGAACCAGGCTGCGTCTCAAACGGAAGATTACACCAACACTTATTTCAATATTGGAGGGGAAGACGGCTGACGAGCTATGACCAATTGCTTTCCTTTGGAATATGCTGGGCCGCAAACATGGTTAAACAATCTTTGACGGAAGAGGAAGGTTGACGATTCAGGAGGGACTGTTCCAGCGGGAGCATACCTCGAAAAAGCACTGTTTGCCGCTCGAGGAAACATTTGGCGGTCTATTTCTACAGGTATTGTACATGCACGCAGGAGCCCAGAGAGGAGCTCACAGAGTGGGTCGGAAGTGGAAACATAGAGTAAGCCTACGCCACCTGGGCAACAGCGAAGACTGAAAACGGACTGCCACGGGGACGGCCACACCATAATAGATCGCATTGAGATGACAGCGCGCGTAAAAGACACAAGAAGATGACGGGCGAAAATATGCTTGAAAGTCCGATGCTGGGCTGTTCTTGGGGAAAACCCTCGCGGGAAGGGGTACCCAGGCGCTCGGGTAAGGTTTGTATCGCCCGACAGACGGGTGAGAAGGATGCTGTCAACGTGATGTTGAAACGAAACACTGTCACTGACTGAAAGGATGACCATGGGCAAATTGAACATGGACCTAGACGGTGAGGACGTTGTGTGCAGCCAGGGAGTGATGGTGTGGAGGTGCACCCTCGCTTCTCTATCGATAAGGGGCACGTTGTTCACCTTCAGCGGGACCCTCCCCTCAACTCTCCGACAACAGGAAGACGTCCAGTGGCACGATACGCAGGAATAAGACCAGACGTTGATCGAAGACGTCTGGCCCTCTTGTCACGTTGCGCACCAGCGACAGAGAGGCCATGATTGCTTTTCAAAGGCCCGCCTTGTCCGAAGCGCGCATCTAGACCCCTTCGAGCAAGGGCTGAAACGCAAACCTAACAATGACAAACGAAGCTCTTCCACCCACCAGCTGGCCGGAAGAGACAGTTGAGTGGCCACCAACGCGCCGCTGGTTTCGCCGTTTCAAAACACTCCCCCAGAATGCCGCTCCCGCCGATGCGCGGTGGATGCGGCGATGGCATTGGCTGGGGCGTCACCAGGGGCATCGCAGCACTGCATCGGGGAGCCTCACAGGCGACCTCGAAGTCGCACAGCGGCTGATGCGCGGACCCTTAGCATGACCAACGGGGTAATTCGAGCTCTCCAGTGATCCCCTTGGTAGGTCATGAGTCCTTTCTATTTAGCAGCCCTCGCCCGCTCAGGACACGGGAAGACACCTTGCTGTATCACTTTCTCTCTCTTCACGGGCAAGTCCCATCACCCAAGTCACTCCTTTGAGCATTATTTTCCCTAGACGCAGGGCGTTTTCATTTTGTTCCTTCACTGTCGTTGCCTTGAGTGTAACTGCTGGCTTCTTTGTTACTACTACGTCTCTCCACAAATCTGCCTTTCGAGAAAGACATCTGTCATTTGACAACATTGTTACAGAAGCACATTGTTGTTGCACCAAATCAATCTTTTTGGCTTCTTCCCTCTCACTATAAACTCTCCCACACCTTCCTTCGATTGTTCTCCAACCCGATTGTTTCCTCGTCATCAAAATGTATGCAGCACCCGTTCTACTCGCACTCTCGCTTCTTAGCGTAGCCCAGGCACATATGCATCTCCACCACCCACCAACCCTCAAGGGTGACAACAACCCATACACCCAGGGCCAGCCCGATCAATTCCTCAACTATCCCTACGGCTGCTGTGGGCGAGAGGTCCCTGGAGCATGCAAGGGCCACCTCGACCTTCTCGATACCGAAGAGGGCACACCCGTCGTCACTTGGAATGCCGGGGCGAAGGTTAACTTCACACTTTCTGGAGCCTCAATTCAGAACACACCCGATCAAGTCAAGGGCGGAACTCACTATGGCGGTTCGTGCCAGGTTGGCTTCAGCACTGACAAGGGCAAGACGTTTAAGGTCGCTACGACATGGAACGGCAATTGTCCTCTTCGGAACGGCGGCGAGGACCCCTCCGGCCAGTCTTTCGACTTTGTCGTCCCTGCTGACATGCCCTCTGGCAACGCAGTCTTCGCCTGGACGTGGGTCAACCGCGAGCAGGAGTTCAATATGAACTGCGCATCTGTCACCATCAGCGGGAACGGTACCCCTGACCCTGAGAACCCTCCTTCGACTCCTTCAGCGGTGCCACCGTCGATTCCCACCAAGACCAAAGAGGCTTATGCACCCGAGGAGACCGGCAGCAACTCGCAGTATACCCTCGACGGCTGCACCTGCTATTGCCCGGCCAAGACATGGACCGAGGCATGCTCCTGCGAATGCCCCTCCAACACCCGCAAGAGCCGCCAACTTGTAGAGCGCAAAGCTCTAGCCCTGCATCGCCGTCATCTAGACCGATCAACTCAAGTGGACTCACATCAGCGTCGCGCCACGGCTTGGACCAGCCGTCCGAATATGGAAATGTACGACTTCGATGGGGCTGCTTGCACCTCCCCCGGAAACCCATTCGAACTCAAATATGCAAATTCCGAGGGTGGCGATGTTGTGGAGGGCGATGGGGAGTACCAGCTTCAGGAGGGTTCGTGCTCGTAGATGCGAGGCCACCGATTAGCGAATGCGAAGTTTAATCGATGGAAGAGGGTGAAGGTCATCTTCGATCCTCCCAATAGCAGTGCAAAGGCTTACTAAATTGAATGAGTAGGAGCGGTAAGGCAGGGCATCTTTGCTGGCTAGAAGAATGGAAAGGATGTAAATTTCTGAATTCGGTTTGTTGCAATATTACTTTCTTGTGGTATACTCTTTTGTTCTCTGCCATTTACCCCTTCTTTTCTATTCTCTTCATTCTTCGGAGGTGTTCAAAGAACAGCTGCTTATTGCTCGATTTGGGGTCTGCTGCAAGTCTTCAGTTACACAAATAAGAAATAGGCTTTTGGGAGACGGTTGGAAAAAGAATTTATTCTGTATCATAGAAGAGGAGTAGATAAATACAGATTACCTCTTCACTTATAATGTTTTGTCTCGATGTTTGTGTTTACGAGCTCTCAGCTCACCATGACGGAACATGATTGGAACGAGCAGTGTGCATGTCAGTACATAGCCTCTCTACTACCATTGCTACTATTTTATCATCATACGATATTACATTCCTAACAGAACATGCGAGCTCTTCACCAGCGCCGAGGTCTGCCGTTTGATGCTCCGACTTCGGACCGAGAGCGGCTTCTAGCGGGGTATTTTCGCGGGGCAAAGCCGATAATATTTGGGGAACGCCAGCTCTGAAGGCTTCCATTCAGCATTCTCCAACATCTCAATTATGCCTTCTTTCAACATTGTAGTCTTTGGCGGTAAGTTTCCACGGTTATGGTTGTCGGTTTTAAGGTGTTTTGCTAATCAATTGCCACAGGTGATGGCGTGGGACCTGAGGTATGTCATGGGAATTGTAGAATTGAGGACCACAGAGGCTAATTATCCCGGGACAGGTCATTGCAGAGGGAATCAAGGTATGTGGGATTCTTTCCAACAACTTATGTTATGAACGTTGTTGCTAATTGCCACTCTAGATCCTGAACGTAGTCGAGAAGAACACCGACATCTCATTCAACTTCCAGGAACACCTCTTCGGCGGCGTACGTTCCCCTGCCTTGCGCCATCGTGTTCCTAACCTGACCAATTTCAGTGCTCTATCGACGCACACAACAATCCCCTCACCGACGAAGCTCTCGCAGCTGCAAAATCAGCAGATGCCATCATTCTCGGAGCTGTGGGCGGACCGGTATGACATCCGCTTTTCGGAGCCTCTGCCCAATTGCTAATAGGCAATTATAATAGAAATGGGGCACAGGCACAGTCCGCCCCGAGCAGGGTATCCTCCGTCTGCGCAAAGAACTGGGCACCTTCGGCAACCTTCGCCCCTGTTTCTTCGCCTCAGACTCACTCGTCGATGCGTCTCCACTTAAAGCGGACATCTGCCGGGGTACCAACTTCAACATCATAAGAGAGCTCACTGGCGGGATATACTTTGGAGACCGCACCGAGGATGATGGGAGTGGATACGCCATGGACACGGAACCCTACTCTGTTCACGAAATTGAACGCGTGGTGCGGTTAGCAGGCAGCCTCGCAAGCGTGGAGGACCCACCAGTCCCGGTATGGAGTTTGGACAAGGCAAACGTGCTTGCAACAAGTCGGCTGTGGAGAAAGACGTTCGAGCGCATCATGAAGGACGAATTCCCCAACCTGAAGTCTGGCACCCATCTCATCGACTCGGCCGCCATGCTGATGATCAAGAACCCACGCTCTCTGAACGGCGTCATTGTCACCAGCAATCTCTTCGGCGATATCATAAGCGATGAAGCGAGCGTCATTCCTGGTTCACTGGGTCTCTTGCCCAGCGCGAGTTTGGGTGGTATTCCGGATGGAAAGACCGGCATCAATGGCATCTACGAGCCTATTCATGGTATGTAATCTGGAGCCGTCACTAGGATCTTCTTGTTCATCTTTTTAAAATGCTTTTTGTTGCTCTAACGCTACATAGGATCCGCCCCCGATATCGCAGGCCAAGGCATCGTCAACCCCGTCGCTACCATTCTGTCCATGAGCATGATGTTCAAGTACTCCATCTGCCGTGCGGACATCGCCTCCAAAATCGATGAAGCAACCAAGATTGTCATTGACAACGGTATCCGGACAAAAGACATCGGTGGTACGGCGAACACGACTGAGGTCGGTGACGCGATTGCTGCGGAGCTCGAGAAACTGTTGAAGAAGTAAACCATTGGCTTTTCCGGCGAAGCGAAAAGGGTCATGCTGAGTAGCATTGAACGAATTGACGAGAGGCCGATGTAGGATAGGGTATCATCCAATCAGATACAAACCATTTCCATTTCTCGGTTATGCAGGTTCAGCCTTCTTGGGTATTCAAGCCTTGAAATTCAGCTTGGTCTCGCCAGCCACAGTCACATTCGTGTTCTTTGTTGTTTCCAGAAAGAACATGCGTGCAGACGGCTCACAGCCACTTTTCAAGCCGACCTCAATCCTTGGGGAAGTTCTTTGCAATGGTACCTAGGTATACATGAATATTGCGAAGACAGCATATACATTGGAACATGGAGAGTTGCACAATTCGGTGGTGGTCACCAACCCTTCACATTACAACACCCCTCCCTCCAGCGTCCCCCTTCTATTCCACGTCCAATCCTAGTACTAAACACGTCTCCAATTGTTAGTTTCCTGTGACGGCCTTGCACCTCTTTCAAGGCCCACCACTCTTCTTTGCACCTGATCCAACGTCAACACACATTAATTTCTCCTCCCTTCAGCGCAAAACGCCACAACGCCACATAGGTATCTGCATACCGCTTTCAGACGCCATTTATCATATTCAAAAATCGAGTCAAAGCTTGGCGCTTACATCGATCACTTCCCAGCCCCCTCACAAATTTGTTAGCGAGGGCGGAATTGATGGATGATCAAACAATCAACGTTAATCAACCTGAAGCTCTTGTTTGTGTGTGAGATCGTATCTCAATTAATTTTTGGTGTTTTTATTAAGTCCTTCGCAGGCAGTTCCTTGCAATGCCGCCATAAGCTCAGCTAGTTGCTGCAGGCGCGCCTTCTTAGGGTGCCCCTGCCAACTTAACGCGCTCATCCACACGAGCTGGGGCACCAAAATCCGCTCTAAAAAAGGTGGCAGCAACGAAGGCGACTCGGCGTAAGTTTGTGAGATAGAGGAGGAGACTTACTAACGTATCGCTAGCGGCGCCTACAGCTAAGAAGCCTCCTATGAAGAAGCCTCCTACAAAGAAGCCTATGACAAAGGCACCAGCAACTAAACCTAATGCTGGCATTGTTATCCCACCTCTCTTGGATAATAGAGACGATGAGGCTGAAGAGATCTAGGCTTAAGCTCCTATAATAATTGCTACTGCGCCTGTACCTACTCCTATTACTATCTAAAGTTCACCTCTATTGCTATCAGTTTACCTACTTTAGATCACCTACCTACTCTAAGTCAACAAGAAG
This sequence comes from Amniculicola lignicola CBS 123094, assembly GCA_010015725.1. Classification (NCBI taxonomy): domain Eukaryota; kingdom Fungi; phylum Ascomycota; class Dothideomycetes; order Pleosporales; family Amniculicolaceae; genus Amniculicola; species Amniculicola lignicola. The sequence continues at coordinate 414 of ML977758.1, read as the reverse complement.
TCTACACCTAGCGACTTAGTAATAGCTAATAACCTAAACTATACTATAGATAATATAGAGAAGGTAATTATAGGGCTAATTAGTAGTGCTAGATCCAGTATTAATAGGCGTTACTATAAGATTTAATTAAGGGCTGTATTTTATTAGCTACTGTATAAGAAGCTTTAACTAGTTATTCTTATAGATTTTAATCTTATAGAGTTCTATTAGTTAATAGGCCTTATTAATATAGATATCTCTATAGCTTATTAGCCTATATATAATATAGAACTATATATAGAGGTTAGTGTAGATTATAATATAGTTAAGAAGGTCTTCTATACTCTGAATAATTAGGCATTTAATAACCTATCCTCTAACCTACTAGATACACTAACCCTATCTTATTATAAGAACTACCTCTATAAAAGAAAT
>ML977757.1:7258-21845 GCA_010015725.1 Amniculicola lignicola CBS 123094 | reverse complement strand
GACTAGTATCCTTCTTTATAGTAGATAAAGTACTTCTTCTTTATATACTCTGTATAGAAGCCTCTTAGGCTTCAGCTACGTCCTTAAGAGTATAATACTAGGGACCAGCTATAGAAGTTAGGTTTCAGGCAATTTAAAAAGTACTTTTAATCTATATAGTATATATCTCCTAGTTCCTAAAGATACTAGTTTATCTAGTAATCTATACTAACTTATAGTACTATATAAAGGTTACTAAATAGCCCTTTACATATTTAGTTATTTAAGAATATAGCCTACTTAAATTTAGGTTATCCTTAGTATACTTGTATAATAGTGGTATATAGCTATTAGTCTCTAAGGAAGCTTCCTCCTATTGCTCTCTATATTAGTGTGAGTTTATTAATAAGAAACTCTAAGGCCTTATATAGTGTCTTGTCTAGATTCTCCTTTTAGCACTATATAAAGGATATTAACGTCTAGTTAGTATAGTACTAAGTCTTGTTAACAGTAGTATTAAAGTAGGTATCTAGGGTAGTATACAGAGCCTTCTATATATAGCTAGGACCTATAGTATATATATAGAATATATGTTGAATAGACTTCCTTCCATAAGGCGTGATAGGCGTATGATGAGGTACGCAAGCGCAAAGGTGGAAATCCATCTTCTATACACGTGTATTGGTACAGGCTCAATAGGGGCGATGCTTAATCAGATTGTAGTATTGTTCATGTCTATCTAGATATAGCTGGGATGGAGGTTTTGTACGCGACCCCCTGCCAAGCCTTTGCACGGGCGTCACATGATAAGATCATGTGACTCCGCGCGAGGGCAACGCATCACCCCTTTGTTATCTACGTACGGACAATATATATATATAATCTTTAAGAATATTAGGGAAGATATTAGAGTATTATATCTTATAGATATTAAGATAATAGTATAGCTTAATAAAGATTTAGGTCTTGTTAGTAAGGATATTATATAGTTTACTAGTATAGTTGTTATACTTCTTCTAAGCTTTCTAGAATATAATTATCTTCTTATATAGAAGTCTTTAGTTCTTATATTTAATAATTAGTAGTAGCTATATTAGACTATAGATATTTCAGCATAGGGGTGTATTATATAGGGATAGAGAGGGTTAATATTAGGGCTACAGCTCTATTAGTATAGAGGGTTATTAGATTAAGGGTTTATATAGTAGGTTTACTAGTGGATTATATAGAGGGGGAGCTAATAGTCTAGTTAGTATCTTAGGTACTATTATCTTAGTTCCTATAGGCCCTTCCTTATATAAGGTTAGTTTAGGTAGTAACCTAGTAGATAAAACTATTAATAGTATATAAGATCCTTAGGGTAGAAGTAGAGTTTCTATAAGATCTCTATTTGCTAGACTTTTCAGTTCTATAGCTATTTTATAGTTTATCCTAATTATTCTATATAGTCCTTTATAGTTTATTATATCCCTAAGTTCTTATCTAATTATATAGTTAATGTATTAGAAGTATTCCACTTCCTATATATAGAAGTATTCCTTAAAGTTATTAAGGATTTAGTTAGGTAATCCTTTTAATTAGTAGATATTAGCGAGAATGTATACAGTATATATATTAAGGTAGAAGGTTAATAGGTCTATAGTTATATCAATCTAGTTGTTCTAGTATTAAAGGCGTATAGCACTTTAGAGGGTAGATATTCTAATACTAGTTTCCTCTAACAGGTCCTTATATAAATATAGGAACTTTACCTCTTCTTTATGTAAATCTAATTAGTTCTTATCTAGGATTAGTAAACGTGTAGGCTGGCTAGCTTCAGCTAATATAGTATTAGCTAGTTAGTTAGGTTGAGCTATTATAGTGCTAGTGTTGGCATTAGTGCTAGTATTTATTTATTTTAGTTACTATTAGGTTTGTGCAGCAGGATTCTCAGGGTATATAATATACTATCTTCCTTTACGCATTCTTAAAGGTTAATCTCTCTATTCTATAGCTGTGAATAGAAATAGTAATAAAACAGAGACCTTAGTAGAAGTTAGTTTTACTAAGGTATAACTCTGTCTTCACTCTTGCTAATTTGCAGTTAAAGTTAATTAACTACTAATTAGTATTAAATAGACTTTAACGTACGCTGTAGATAGGTAGCTCTATCCTAATATATATATCTATAGTATATATATATATACAGGATGTAACTAGGTGGTATACAATTAGGGGTTGGTATTATTTATTTCTATCTAGAGTTGGATAAAAGCTCAGCTTTCAGGTACCCCTTGCTAAGCCTCTATATGGTTAATTATATAAGGTAAGCTTATGTGATCCTACACGCAGGCTGATTAATACTCTAAGATAGCTATATATAGATATTAGCTCTAATATCCCTTAGTATATAGTAAGAAGTACTCTGTAGCAAGAAAATTCATAGGTACTTAGACTTTAAAGTAGATTAAATCTATCTATATTAAGATATCTAAGGTATATCCCTATATAGCAAGACACACAGTATAGTAAGACAAAGGAGGGGTACTTTAACTTTTAGTAGCTAAAACATTATATACACAGTAAATACCGCCGTAATTCTTTGAAAATAGTCTACTATAAAGTCTATCCCTATATTATATAAAACCTGCTGTACTGTAAAAAGTAAGGGGTACTTTAACTAAAAGTAATTTTTACTCTGTGTATATATTGTTCTACCTTATAGTTTCTATATAAACTATCTTCTTTAGCTATTTTTCTTCCTTTAGGGCTCCCTTAACCTATATATTACCTTCTACCTTAAGGCCTTCCTACCTAATTTAAGAAGAACCTTATTTTAGGTATAAAAGTATCTCTTCTCTAAAAGCACTTATATAAGTACTTCCTATACTATAGTAGATATAAGAGGTCTTATCCAAGCTATATAAATGTACTACTAATAGGATTAGTAATTATTAGCCTTATAGTTAGTATAGCGTGCTAATTTATATAGGGGGGTCTTATAAATGGAATTGTAGTATAGATTCTAGAGTAGGGGGTAAAGGTCTGTACGTAGAAGTAGTAGGCTACTTCTAGAATAAAATACTTATATATATAAGGTTTTAATACTACTACTAAGGTATCTTTTTTATCTCTTTTCTAATTCTATTTATAAAGACTCTATGCTACTGCCTCTCCTATAAGGAGTATATTTAGATTTATACTCTCTCTAAGGTTAGATAGACATAGATAGCTATCTTAAAGTAACTAGGTATTACTTAGCAAGTAATTTCTCTCTACCTATAAGCTCCTTGTATACTAATAAAACTATAAGGTAGAAAGCCTATACTAAATATACTACTTTAGTACCTACTTATTTAGTATACTATAGAGAATACTAAGCAGTACAGAAAAACTAGAGAGGAGATTACTTAGGAGCTTAGTATTAACGTCTATTATTAATTACTTATTAAGGCCTTTAAGAAAGAGCTCTACTACTATAGAAAGGTAATACTAAAGCCCTTCCTCTTAGAGGCTTACAAGGCTAAGAGGCTATAGTAGGTATAGACTTACTAGTATATAGATGAGATATAGGATAGGTGTAGCTAGAGTAATAAGATATCTATATATATAGGTATAGGAGAGGTATACATTATATATAGAGCAGAGGAGAGGCTCTATCTAGACTATATAGTAGCTAAATTTAGAGACTTTAGCAGCTGCTAGGTATAGAGTATTATCTTAAGCTTAGCTAAAGGCCCTCTTATCTTCTTTAAGAAGGTATAGTATACTAATATAAAGAAGACTATAGACTTATAGGTCTATATTTAGTATATCCTACCCTATATCTCTACCTTCTAGTAGGAGTATAAGTGTAGATCTAGCAAGGAGTTTACCATATAGAGGATAATGCTACTATATATATATTAAAAGCAACTACTACTATATTTAAGGCTTAGGGGACTATTAGAGTCTAGTGGCTAGCTAACTCTCTAGATCTTAATTCTATTGAAAACGTATAGCAGATACTTAAATATAGAATATAGAGGCGCTTTCTAAAGACTAATATAGAGGTAAGGCTCTACCTACAGGAGGAGTAGGAGAAGATTAGGGTTAAAGACTACAAGAAATATATCAGATCTATAAGAGAGTGTTATTAGGCTATAATATAGGCTAGTAGCAGGTATATAAAATGGTAATATAGCTTATATTATATTTAATTACTCTTGAAATCTAATGCCACTTGATTACTATACTAATTAGTTTCTCTAGCACTATAATTCCATACAGGGAGGGGGGCTGTATTATAGAATTTGCCACCCTATAAGGGTAGGGCAAAAGTGGGTTAGCCTCCCTGCTAGTATCTATAAGGTATTATATATATCTTAAGATATACAGTCAGCTTCTACAGCTACTATATATCAGCCTCTATATACTAATCTAATTAAGAATACAAAAGTAGACATGCTGTCTCTATACTATCTTCTGTTATAGCTATTTCTCTAAACCTAGTGTATGTAACACATGACTATTAAATTCACCGCTATCTACGAAGACGTCCTTATTTCCTTCCTCCCTCTTGCTTATCTCTTAAGCTTAATCCCTAATTAGTAGCAGTTGCGTCTAACTTGCACAAGGTGTTCTTACACTCTATTTGGAGTATAACCCTGTTATTGTTTAACTACTAAGCTGGTATAGTACTAGCACTACTGTATTCAAGGTCAATAGAGTCCTACAAATAAGTTGGCTAAAACTATATAACACTTACTAGTGCGTATAGTCACTCCTCTAGTTCTCTCTACAGGAGCTAGCTATCTTATGCATTAACTTTGCTATATCTAGATCTACGAACACTTGTAGAAGAGCCTCTCTAACTGCCTACTTTTAGTTATTATACAAGGATGAAGCCTGTAATCTACTAATGTTGCTAGAAACATAACTAGCACTAGAGTTTGGTGGGTATTAGAGGGTAGAAGAAGAGGCATTACTATTACTCGCTATTGTAGAGTTGTAATGAGTTAAGGGGTCTAGTAGGAGATAGTTACTACAAAAAGCTATTAGAGAGTATTCTTTTGCTTAGTTATATCTTAGTGGATATAAGGTTGTATATATAGCTGGGAAGATAAAGTAAATCTATGCTTTATAGCTTTGCGTAACTATATAACTAGGCGTATATATACTACAAGAATGACCCATTCCTCTATAGACTACAAACTAGCTAGTTATGTCTTACATACCTTATGTAATAGAATAACCTATACTGTACAAGTTGCTATAATATTGTAATCCCTTCTACCTCCTACTTCTATCTTTTCAATGGGCCTAGGCCTACATAAAGCACTAGCACTATCTAGTTTCAGCAAGAAGTGTCTTGCAGTGCTACAGGAAATAGGTTTTATATTACAAAGTCTGTTCAATTCCCATTATTAGTTAATACGTTGTCCTTCCTTGAGATAGTTCACTATAATATATCCTTGACGTATCTAAACAGCAACTTATCTCACCTAAGCCAATATTCTATCTTATTGTGTTCCCTTCGTGCAATCTAGGTATATGGTGCTTAACTTTAGGGGACAAGTATATAGGTACTAGATGCTGCCCAAGTTATAGCTAGGTAAGGTACTAGGTATACAGAGCAAGAGTGCAGGGTAGAGGGATATATAAGACTTAATTATTTATTGTTGTATTGGCATATATAGATTATCACTTACTGTAATATATCTGTTATAGCAATATAAGTGATAGATAGTATGCTTAGAGGGATAGTGCAAAAGATAGCTATAGAATAAGCAGTAATAATATATAGTAATTAATAGCCACTAGTTCAGAAAAGATTTAAGCATAGAGAAGGGTAGCTTTAAGGATAGGGGGGAAGTAGAGAATAGATAAGGATCTTATCCTAATATTAGTGCTAAGCTGGGACTTCTATAGCATTGCGTTAATTAGTAAAATAATCTACTAGTAGTCCTAGTAGTAGGGTATACAGCTGAAGGGCTTAGCTTAGAATAAATCGATATTCATCCTCAACCCTAATCTTAATTTTGAAAGAATAGCTAGTTAGTAATATATCCTTATAAATACCTGCTGCAGTAGTAAGTTATTATAAGATTAGAGCTGGTATAGCTTAGCTGCCCTCCCTACTTGTAGTAGTAAAGTGTAGAGAGCTTTAGGGAGTATTACTATATTTCCTGTAGCTGAGAGTCATATAAAAACTTTAATTATGCCTTAGCTAAACCTTTCTCTAGACTGGCCTAGTATTATTGACATCCTTAGCCTTATTAAGCTGAAGATAGACTAACCTACTCTCTTAAGGGACTCCCTAGCCTTACTAAGTCTTAAAATCACTGAGGCACATTCCTTATTAAGAGCTGGGTAATTAGCTGAGCTATCTTGCCCTGCTATGCCCGAAAACAACCTTTACCTACTTACCCTTAGTAGCAGTGGTATCTATAGCCTATTAACGCTTTAGATTACAAAGTAGCTGATAGGCACTATTAACCTAGAGTTACTACTAAAGCCTTGCAACTTAGAAGGAACTAAAGGGAATTTTAAGATTGAAGCATGAGCTATTCTTGTCAATCTATGTAATCATGAAATTTACTTGCTTACTTCCCCCTTTTCTCTTTACCACCCCTTATCCCACGGTTAGTTAATATAAACCCATGTTTCCGACTCTGCTATTAACCATAGAAACAACTCTAGTTGAAGAAAAACATTTACACTGAAGAAAGAGTTTCCACTTCTAATTGCAATATTATAAAGGACATTAGAAGCCCTATATAAGTGGAACTTTTCCTTGTCTAACCCCTTAACTTGCTGGATAACCACTGGAATTAAAGCTACGTCTTCTACCTTAGTTATTAATATTAGTAAAATACCTATTATAAACCTATTAATCTGATATATCTTAATCTTATAGCTTAATAGTGTAACTAGAGGTCTTCTAGTCATCCTACGTGCTATTAATTTTCCTAGTTTATTTTCTTGCTTAATACATTTCCATCTAAAGATCTTATTGCCCTTAGTTACTAAAGTGGAAATATAAGATACAGGACTGAAGTAAGAAGCTGGAAGCTTAACTACAAGCTGTTTTTCTTTAATTTCCTAAGTATTTAGTTGAAGGTACTATTAAAGTAATATTTTATCAATGCCCAAAATTTGTAAAATATGGGAGGTGAATTTAAGTGGACTTTTTGCCTTATAGAAAATAATTATCTAGAAGAACAAAATGTATACATTCTTATTATAGTTGATATAGAATGGATAGTCAACTGTGCAATCCTTAGCTAGACCCAATAATACGTAAACTCAATCCTTGATATCCCTATAACCTGATTTACTATAACACTCTAGTAACTCTTCTAGAGATAATTCTTTTCTCTATCTCTCTAAGGAGGAGCTAATTTAGGAGTCTAGGATCTCAGAAAGTTAGTAGACTAGTATCTTTCTCGTCTAAGCTAGTACTAAGCTGGTGGAGATATAGGCAAGATTGTTGATAGTAGTATAGAAGAGATTCTATAGAGTTGAATACGGTCTACAGTGCAGTACCTTATTCCCTAAGATAATCAACTCCTGTAATATCTATGCGTGCTCCTAGTACTCCTAAGAATATATATTAAGAAGGGTATATACAAGGGGTGTATCTCTATCCCCTTCTCCTAATAGGATGGGTTCTTTAATAAGAGAGGGCTAGATTAATGATACACGCTCTTCCTTAGAGGCATTTATATACTCAAACAGATCTTTAATCCACGAATTTGGATATCCAACCTATACTCTCACTAGAGTAGCCTAAGCATATATATTTCTTATCTCTTGTACCTGCTAATTGCGCTCCTAGATATTTATCTAGTTGATATAAATTGCATTAATCCATAAGGTATAAATAGCTGCTTTAAGTTGCAATTCATTTAAATAGTGGAAGAGATTTGGTCACACTGTAAAATAGGAACCATTAATACTAATATAGTAAGCTATATGCTCAGTACCCTAAGTATATAATAAAGCTTTATATAATGGGTTGTTAGACAGTTGTACTTAGTATATAGAGATTTTAAGTAGGTCTCTGCGCTAACTAGGCTGCAAATCTAGAAGCTAAATCTGACTTCTCAAATTGTTTAAAGGAAAGTGCTTGAATGTGGCTATAGTAATCTCGACTTCTGAAGAATATATAAATAGTATAAAGATAATATATAGGGTATACTAATAGTAGAATATCAAGGTAAGTAGCAGGGTTGTATTATATATTTTATCTAGGATCTATCACCCTAGCTCAGCTACTTAGGGTAACGTATACGACTTGTAGTACTAAACTATATATAGTTAGTAGTAGGAGCCTTACCCACTTGCTTAGATAGTCTAGCTATTTGTAAACTACTTGTATATTACTTAAAATTATACTTATTATAGCTAATTAGGTATTTAAGTAACACGCCAAATAGCATATCCTTAGCTGAGACCTAAAAGCAACCTTAATTATACTACCTATTAATACATTGCTAGATTATCTCTATCTTCTACTATGCAGTTGCTAGTGTAACTAATGCTAGTAATAAGTATATAAGCCTATTAAGAAAGGGTGCAATATAGTGACATATAGATCTACTAGGGAGGCTTATCATTTAGTCCTAAGTAGGTCTTAGGTGGTGTATACTCTTAGGATAACACTGTTAGTATTGCTATTAGTATCTATACCAACTACTGCCTTACTATTAGCACTTACAAGGCGTATATACTACAAGTACCCCAACCTAACTACGTAGGATAGTTTTTACACCCCAGCTTAAGCCAGTAAAGGTGTATATTCTGCAAAGCTACTAGCCAATTAGATCTAATAGCAGTGCTACTATAATGCTATAGATAGAAGGATAAGGACATTAGTGGTATAGGGACTTAGTAGGTCTAAAAAACGCAGCTAGTGCTAGACTATACTACAGTACATTCTACGTAGAGGCAACAATTGCCTATAATCTAGGGAATTTCTGTGCTATAAATATTATTAGGGTCTATTATCTACTTAATAGTGCTAAGAATACAGGGCGCTGGATCTGCAGTTACTAAGTTAGAGGGGTATTCTACGTAGTAATACTACAGAGATATGATGTAGCGAGACTAAGCGCCTTACCTACTTACCACTTTGAGGCGTAACACTTGTTTGGGTATAGGATAAACAAGCCTACCTAAAGCTCTCTATAGTTTGCCACCACTAGCAGGGAGGATAGCCGACCCGCACCAGCTAGGAGCTTATCTGAGGGGTGTTGAAGTTGCTTTAGCATAGGGGTAAAGGAAGTTGAAAATTGGCAGCAGTATCACCACTTCTAGTGGGGGTTCAAAGAGGCCCTAAGTCAGGCACTTCCGATCAGATGAGGTCGATCTGGGACCTAGCTGTGGAAATCAAGCCTAGGCCCACATTTAGCCGTATGCCACCTAGACATGCTTTCTTTGTTGATATATATTGTGATTATTAGCACGTTAAAGAGCAGCTTACAACTCGGGCTCCTTACATTACAGATGCTATATTCATAAAAGCATGTAACTAAAAACATGTAGACTAACAGTAGGGTGTAAAATATTATACTGAGCTGCAGCAGAAGAGTAGTATTTTATTCTGACGTGCTCTTGAACGATGAGACCTCATAATTAGAGTCCTCCTGAGCCACACGCTTTGCGGCTCTCTGCTCCTGTTCCGCAAACTTCGCCTCATCGCCAGAAGTTATTTGGTCTGGAGGGGTCTCAGATCTTTTTCGCTTCTTCAGCCCTGGAGCAATCAAAGGCCTACCCAGTGACTCCAGCCGTGCTACCCGGGTTTCCGCAGTATGGAGGTATTCACAAAGCTGTTGAGTACTAATAACTAACTCCAGATCTGTATCTCCGAGCTCACGAAGTGCAAGTTCTTCATACGCAAAGTCTTTTAGTTGCAGCCGCAGGCCTTTATGATTGGTAGGATCTCCCTGCTGGTTTCGGAAAGCCTACATGAACGTCAGCAATCTGGACAGAAAAAGCCCGTCAAGCGATATGGCGTACCTCATCCGCAACTTCTGGCGCTACTCTTATCTCATTTTCGTCGACATAAGTCCTCCACACTGATAATGTTGCCTTCCGCGACTCTTTCTTTCCGTATTCAATATCTAAACCAATAACAACTTGTATGCCTGTATCTGAATCTAGAAGATAGTCTTCCGCTAGCCGACTCAAGCTCTTTTTCTTCTGGGAATATGCAACCTCAATGATAACACCAGGGTATCGTGCATCTGTATGGCAAAAAGAGGCGTCCGGCTCATGTTTCGACTTTATGTCGGGAGTTGTGTCGTCGACTGGGAGGTATATTTCAGTAGAACGAGTGGGATAAATCTTCCGCGCGAAAGCGGCCGCGCCGTCCGATCCTTTGCGTATTGATTTCAACTGGCTGAAAATAGCATCCTCCACACGAGCAACGAACAATTCGTGTACAGCCGTGGGCATCCGAACTACGAGTCGGTGGTAAATCGCGTCGTAGTCATACCTGCTCGTCACTGGTTTTAGCCACCATCTTTATCCCCCTTGGACATACATACCGTATCTTGTCCTTCACGTAGCCCAACAGCTCCTCGTTTCGGCCAAGCAGCCGCACTAGCTCATCGTATTCTCCTGGCGCAAGTACAAATTCTGTCCAGGGACCTTGATTCGTATGCCTTCCTGCCCGGATCGCTTCGAAGAGCGAGATGACTCGGTGAGCTTGTGTAAAGGGCTTCTCGTCAGTTCGCGGAGGCGTCAAAGGCTGGTCTACGAAACTCGAAGGAGGTGTGATGTGCTGGTGATCATTCACAGCTGTTCGAGAATTTGACATAGCCGAGTGTCATGCCGTATGAAGAGGAAGCATTGCGAGGTTGACTGTGAATGGATGGTGCAAAGCAGCGGTTGGAGGACGGAACTTTGAGGTTGGCTAATGTTGACTCAGCAACCATATCGCGCTAAGTCCGGTACAGCTAGACAGTTAAGGTGGGGCCTGTGGCTCAATACTGTGGCTGTGCTTAACCGCAACATCACTCATCGCTAAGGGCAGACAACCCGTATGAATGCAAATCCTCTGTCTTCTTTTCTGAACGCTCGGAGAATGCATTTACAGGTCTGAGAGGCGTTGAGTTTTGTTCTGGTGTAAATGAAGGAGGTTGAAATTAGCATCAGAGTGCACGGGCGCCAAGAGATTTAATCATTAGATCAGATCTTAGGGTGGCGACGGGATCTGAAACACCGGGCGTGGGGACAAGGTTCACTGCAGCATCTAAATGGAAGTAGCCGTGATAAGCTTGTTTCTAGCTCCTAGATTCAGGAGCGTCAGGATTGTCCAACAACTAACGTTGCTGTTAGTCTCCGCAGTTCGGTCCCAAGTGCCCGGTTTCAGATCCATCTTATCTGATTGTGGTGACTGGGACCTTTTTGCGCCCCTTGCTATACGTAGCGATACCTGAAGACTATATTAACCACTTCCTCCCCACACCAAAAAAATAATCGCCTCCGGCGCAAGGTCAGTGCCGGTGCGGGTCGGCCGTCCTCCCTGCTAGCGCCACCAAGGTGTTCGTCCGCTTCTCATAGTTGCATGTAAATTCGCCTTCAGCTGCAGCCTTGCCGCGCCACACCGTGGCTGTGCCATCAGCCGCACCCCGCCCCTCACAAAGTAAAGCTCACGACTCTCTTACGCTGTCTTTCTCCCGGATGCAGTTTTCGGTATAGCTTAGCGTCCTATGCTCCTGTAAGCTTGCTAACCTGAATATCCAGGAGTAACATCCTCTTTAGACAGGCGATTTACCGTACTCCTCTCTTCCGTCAGGCTGCCGTGTTTGAACCCGACCGAGTTTCCTACCGCTTGCCACCGTCCAGCTCCATGCTAAGCCATGCGTCTTTTGCGACGCAGCGATACTGGCGAGTTCAGTCTTACTCAGTTTCCCGACGAGGCCATTCCTCCCTATGCGATCCTTTCCCACACATGGGGAGCTGATGGCGAGGAGGTCACATTCAAAGACCTGACAAATGGCACTGGCAAGGATAAGCTTGGCTATGTGAAGATCCGGTTCTGTGGAGAACAAGCTGCATTAGACGATTTGGAATACTTTTGGATTGACACCTGCTGCATCAACAAGGCAAATAACGCCGAACTCTCGCAGGCCATCAGCTTCATGTTTCGATGGTATCGCAATGCGGCTCGATGCTACGTCTATTTATCGGACGTGTCTACAACTTCCTTCACGTCAAACAGAAGAGAGAAGTTAGCGAAGCCATGGGAATCAGATTTCCGGAAGAGCAGGTGGTTCACCCGTGGTTGGACGCTCCAAGAGCTTCTTGCCCCGAGTTTTGTCGAATTCTTCTCCCAGGAAGGCAAGCAACTTGGTGATAAACGTTCCCTAATACAAGAAATCCACGAAATCACGGTTATTCCTGAGTCAGCGCTTCGAGGGACTCCCTTATCTCAGTTCAGTGTCAACGAGCGATTGTCGTGGATACAACACCGTCAGACGAAACTAGAAGAAGATAGAGCGTACTCACTACTGGGCATTTTCGGCGTTTATATAGCCCCTATCTATGGCGAGGGAATGACGACAGCGTTTAGACGGCTACAGGAGGAAATCGGCAAGCTGGAGCAATGTATAAAAGACTTACACCTCACCAATCCCCAAGACGACAAGAAGCGCGTTGAAGACACCAAGGGCGGTCTGCTAAAGGACTCGTACCGCTGGATCCTCGGAAACGCCGACTTCCAGCGATGGCGTGACGACCAGCAAAGCCGGCTGCTATGGGTCAAAGGTGATCCTGGCAAGGGCAAGACGATGCTTCTCTGTGGCGTTATTGAAGAGTTGAAGAAATCGACCCCCGGCCTTCTCTCCTTCTTCTTCTGTCAGGCCACAGACTCACGAATTAACAGCGCCACAGCTGTGCTGCGAGGGCTATTGTACTCGCTTGTCACTCAGCAGCCGTCGTTAGTCTCACACCTGCGGAATAAGTACGACCAGGCAGGCCCATCCGTCTTCAAAGACGCCAATGCTTGGGTTGCTCTCTCAGACATTTTTACGAACATGATACGGGACCCGGACCTAAAAATGGCCTGCCTAGTTGTCGACGCTCTTGATGAATGCGTGTCGGACTTGCCAAAGCTTTTGGACCTAGTAATTTGTACCTCAACACTATCGGCCCGTGTCAAGTGGCTCTTATCCAGCTGAAACGAGATGCATATTGAGCAGAAACTGAGAGGTGTAGACGCTAGGGCGAGGTTGAGTCTAGAGCTAAAGGAAAATGCAGAGCAGGTGTCCCGCGCTGTCAACGTGTACATTGAGGATAAGTTATCAAGCCTTGATTTGCTTCAAGACGATGGCCTGAGAGATCAAGTGAAAAACATCCTACGCCGGAAGGCGAATGGGATGTTCCTCTGGGTCGCCCTCGTAGTCCAGGAGCTTAAGGGGCCGGAGAGCTGGGACCCTTTACAGGTGGTAGAAGAAGCGCCACCAGGCTTGCACCAGCTATACGATCGCATAATAGAACAAATCAAGCAGCTAAAGCAGAGGAACTCAGAAATTTGCCGGCTCCTGCTTTCTACTGCTTGCGTCGCATACCGTCCACTTTATCTAGCTGAAATAGGCAGCTTGTGCGGACTCCTGGGCCAAATTTCCGTACTCACAAGGAACGTGAGAATGTTCGCGACTATGTGTAGTTCATTTCTCGCCGTTAGGGATGACCAGGTCTACCTCATCCACCAATCAGCCAAGGACTACTTGAGTGATAAAACACGAGATACGATCTTCCCGTCTCAAGGTAGGATGCACTACAACATTTTCTCTAGGTCACTCAAGCTCATGTCTAATGCACTAAAACATAACATGTACGACTTAAACGCTCCAGGTTTTCCAATTGATAAGGTTGAAGTACCAGTCGACAATCCGCTAGCGACAATTCGATACTTGTACGTTCATTGGGCCGACCACCTCTGTCACTGGAATTCCAGCTCTGTAAACCAAGGGATAGACACTCAGGATAAAGATGTCATTAAAGTTTTTATTCAAAATAAATACCTTTACTGGCTTGAGGCTCTAAGCCTCTGTAGAAGCATGTCCAAGGGTATACTTGCAATAGTAAAGCTTAACGCTTTAGCTTAGGTAACTACTAAAGTAGCAATGCTCTATGTTAACGCTAATATAACTTAGAGATAAATAGATACGCTTAGCTTTATAAAACTAGTTAAAGATATACACTAATTTATTATATCTTACAAGTTAGTAATAGAGAACTACCCTCTTTAGGCGTATACTTCAGCACTTTAATTTAGCCTAACTCAAAGCCTAATAAGAGGACTTTTCAAAAGAGAGGAGCTAAAATAGATTAAAATAAAGCTAGATATAGATAAGAAATAGAGCGCCTGCCTCTAGGCGCTTAAGGGCTATAGTAATACTATTAGGTTAGTTACCTTCTTACCTAACTTAACCTAGATAGCATCTAGGTCCAATAATAAGATAGTTAAGATCTAGGATATAAATAGTAGCACCTATCTCTAAATACTCAAGGGCTATAGTAATTAGGTTAGGTTAGTTACCTTTTTACCTAACTTAACCCAGCTAGCGTCTAGGTCTAATAATAAAATAGTTAAGATCTAGGATATAAATAGTAGTACCTACCTCTAGATACTTAA
>ML977756.1:0-22130 GCA_010015725.1 Amniculicola lignicola CBS 123094 | reverse complement strand
GGGGGGTCTTATATAAGCTAACCCTAACCTAATATATAGTCTGTATAACCTAACCCTAACCCTAACCTATTTTAATAACTAAGAAATAGGTAAGGGTTAGGGTTAGGTCTAGGTCTTATGTAAGCTAACCTAACCCTAACCTAACTACTCCCTATTTGCTACCCTAGTTCACATATTAGGTCCCCTTAAAAAGGGTAATTTATTAGTTCTTACTTAATTCAGGCGTAGGGGAGAATATTATTGCACCTAAACAATGGTAGTGTCTTGGTATAGAGGGTGTCTCGCTTTATAGGGAGCGATCTTACCCGACTATTTGGTCACAACATGAAAAGGATGTGATATGCGACACCATCCATGATTTTGTACTAGCCCGAACGTCCTCGGGAACAGATATGAGATACCGACTCTCATCTTAGAAATATTGTCCGTCTCTTCCTCTGCCTCCGCCTCCAATTCTGCCTCCGTTTTCTTGTCTTGTTCTGCTTGTTCTTCTTCGTCCATGTGGCCCTGCTCCCACAATGATGGGCCCTCGTCCCTTATCGAGATCAGATAGACCCAGGTGAAGCCATGAAAATCGTACTCATCGATCCCACCCTTCCACCTCCGCACTGAGTCGACGCTATATTTGTCGACTGCGACACAGGCGGTATGCCGTGGCAAGCCCAAACTGACCTCTTTCCCGTCTTTAGTCCATTTTCGGAACTCGTCTCGCACAGTTTCATAGCTTGCGTTATCCAACTTCTCCTTGTCCTCCTGGATATTCCAATCTAGCCGTGCGCCGAGACCTGCAAACGGCGAGTTCTCAATTCGCGCCAGTGTTTGAGCGGTAAGAAAAGAGATGAAGTGGGCCCATGCTTCGTCGTCTTCGTATGTGCAACGGTAGACGACGAAACCCAACTTGGCCTCAGGAACCTCGTCGAACTTTTTTCGAATCTTGTCAAGTGAAGAGGCCATGGTGATGTATGTCTGAGAGCAGGAAAGCTATGCATTGAAAAGTGACTCGACTTCCAGCAGTATTTATATTTGAGTCAATCATCTGTATTGTGCAGTAGACAAAGGCACGGAATATGTTGGCGCTTGTCGAAGGCCGGAAATAGCTACGTCGAATGCTACTACGCCTAAATGTTACTACCGCTACTTTGTTGTTTCTCATTGTTGTTTCTCATTGTTGTTTCTCATTGTTGTTTCTTATTGTTGTTTCTTATTGTTGTTTCTCACTGTTGTTTCTCATTGCTGTTTCTCATTGCTGTTTCTCATTGCTGTTTCTCGTTGCTGTTTCTCGTTGCTGTTTCTCTTCCTTGCTCTTCTCCCTTATTCTTGTGTTGTATTCTTTGTCCCTATCATATTATTTATTTGTTCTCCTCATTCGATTTTTTTATTCTTACTCTATCCTATTGTCGTGCAAGCCGAATGACATGCGTCTTCTCTTATTTCACAACGGTGTAGTTCTCTGCAGTCTTGTCACTGTGTTCTCTGCACTAATGATACCGCATACTCCCCCAGATAGAGGCAATGTGATCCCCCTAAGCAGCTCCGAGCAGCTAGTTTTCGAACGTTGTCAGGTGGCAAATCCAGAGCCTTCACCCAATCAAGCCCCCACTTCGAAGAAGCCTGCTCCAACATCAAGGCCAATCACAACCCCAATACCAAAGGTCTTAGGATCATTCGCGTCCGCAGTCGGCACAAGGATCCTCCAACCCTTCCCACCTTCAACTATAGCCGTTGGCGCCTCTTTCTTGTCCTGCAGTAATTTCAACGACTACAACACCATCACGGGAGGGGAAGAAGAGGAAGAAGGCGCCCTATCAGCTCATCGGCTGTTAATCAAGCGAGTTTCAAAAGCCTCCAAGTACCAAGTGAAGTTCGGAACTACAGAATTCGAAATCAGATCTCGGCCGTTCTATTCTGCTGGCGACTTGCTAAAGGGCAGCCGAAAGGACGAATGGAATCAGTACAAGATGTCATTCGCTTCTAAAGATGTTGGCAATTATGATGTCTCCTATATTACCGCAGTAGGAGATCCTCCCTGGGGTATATGCACAGCAGAACATGTTGTGGAGGTATGAATAACTATCCCTGGAAGACGCAGTGATCTGACAGAACCAGCGCCAAAGCATCCGCGCATTCATCCAGCACGCAGTGGAGGAGGGGGCCGTTGACGCCGACTGGTTCTCTCCTAACTGGAACCAGCCTATTGCCGACTCTAAGATATGGGAGGCAAGAACCCAGCCCGCCTTCGATGAAGCCGAAGAGAAATTCACCGCCATTTCAGTGAACGATCGAAATCTGAACTTCCTCGTCTTCCAAGCCCTCGGCTCCACGAAGATTACGAAGCCGTTCGCAATTCTGCAATCAACAATCAACGAAGTCAAAGGCGACCTTTGGGACCTCTCGTACCCAGTAGATACGGATGGGTTCAGGCAATATGTGAAGAACATCACATCTGGGTCCCTTGATTTGCCTGGCTTTCTTGCTCCTCTTCGGACGGTAGGTTTACTATACCCTATGACATAATGTCGTTTCTGTTACTAAAGATGTACAGACATTCGCAGTATTTGAGTACATGAACAGCAGAGATGTAGTGGACAAAATGAGAGCCACCGTCGCAAACGTGGGAATTGAACTAGACAATGCAGAGAAACTGGGACTGGCCAAAGCCCCCCTCCAAGTTATCGACCATTTGGATGTCATTCATGAACACAGAGCTCTCGCGAGTCGCCAAATTTGGGCAAACATGGTTGCAAGCTCGCATCGCAGAGTCGATTCCGCCCATGGACGCAAGAAAAAGCATATGTGCAGGTATTGTCAAAGCGAGGAACCAGGATACTTCGGAAGCGAGACAACACCACCAGGCTAGGTTCTACCACCTGGATCAGCAGACGCAGCCACTCTTTGACGCCTATACGGTTACGCGGGAAGCTTTCATAGCTCAAGAGAAACGCGCAAACAGGGCAATCAAGGAAAACAAGGGTGAAGCTCAGATATCGACCGAACAAGCTGCCCTTGATCTTAGGAGGGAGGAGATGGCGACCGCGTCCAACAAGTATAATCCTCATCTTGAGAAGAGGAATGAGCACAGTCTTGAGAAGGCAAAAGAGGACTTCAAGAGGCTTGATGATGGTTTGAGGATTTTGAAGAAGTGGGAGAAGGATGTTACTACGCTTGCTTTTCTTAAAATAACCAAAGGATAGGCCTATATGCATTCGGTCCCTTTTCGAGGGGACCTAATGTGTGAACTTATACTGTGTGAAGCTTGTATGGTGAAAGTTAATTGATTCCGTTGCTGACTAACTAGGAAACCTCTTGACGCCTTTTCTCGACATCCAATATCAACCACAACGCTTCCCCATCCTGCATAGTCAAACTCATTAGCGTAAAGCCGATGTCTTTGTTTCGTCGCCTTCTTCGGATTTAGCGATTTGCGCCAGTTTTTAGTTGTAGTGCCGCAGCAGAAATAATGGCCGTCCTCTAGGCAGCGGCGGGTTGCGCCGATCGAATATATACGTTGACACTCGTGGCATTGCCAGATCCATTAAACAGGCGATTGGGGGAGAAGGGCGGATGAGTCTGGAATGGGGAGTCCGCGGGCGGAGTAGATGGTACATGGGGCACGGCCAGTAAAAGCTCGTGGTGTGACGAGGGAGAAAGGAGAAGGGGTGGAGTGAATCCTAAGGGGTTTTTGGGAGGTGGGGGTGGGGGGGCATGGTGATTGATAGCCTTGGTATCAATTGTCTCGGTGGATGTATGGTTTGGGATACAGTATTACTGGTATGTATTGTTCGAACACTCCTTCCGCTAGAGCATCATCAGTGACCCCCAAGGGATGAAGTAGAGATTTGGCTAAAGCCCGCGGCACACGAAACCACATTCTGGCTTCCGTTTTCGCGCAATAGTACAATGTTTGGGCTTATGGTTGCTGACATTGTTCACCTGCGGCGGCATAGCTAACGTTTGCGACGATTGTTACTGCTGACACCCAGTACTAACAGGCGAGCTGATCTCGATCCATCCGCGGCGAGCCGGTAGTAATCATTGTAGATGCAATCGAACAGAAGTGGACGAGGCAGGTCGTCTGAAAACAGCAAGTGCTAAGACAAAGCTAAAGTATCTATATTGATTGGGCTAGAGACAGCTGTTGGTAGGCAAAACGACGCTGTTCGGCCTACCCGGGACACATATTCACCCAGATACCATTTTAACAATCGAACCAAATGCCTGTACCACTGACTATGTCCAAGATATGGAAAGGCCCCGCTCCGGACTATCAAGGACCACCTATGCTTGATCTGGACGAGTTGGGGATTACGCAACTTGAAGAGACACAACGGAGCCATATTATACAGAATCCAAGAGAAATTGATATATACCGATCCCTCCAGCGACAGCCAGCGGGCCCACAATTCATTCTCAAACTTAAACAGAGGCAAAAGAGAACGGCGTACCGCGGAGGGCGATTTATACCGCCTGGGGGTTTCCAATTGTGAAATGCATGCAAACTGAGCATGGGGCAAGGTATTATTCACGGAAAGAAACAACTAGGAGAGTAAGGGAATCAGAAAAGTTTGTGTGGCCTTAGAGTGCAGTTACAGTTGTTCTCACTCGGGCAGCTTCAATCACATGTGTGGGGGTCACTTCGCCACAGCGATGGTGCCGTGGATAACACCAAGGATGAAGACGAAGATGAAGATGGTGCCGTTGTTGGCGGAACAAATGGAATTTCCAGCTGAGAGTACGACAGTGAATGGTGCGGGTATGGCAAGTCTATTGTGATGACCGGGCGATAGAGAGTGGGTAGAGTGTAGAAATTACTCTCCTATACCTCGCGTCAGGGTGGCAGGCGCTTTGCTGAGACCATTCTTGTTGCGAAAGAAGAAGACGCCCCTGCCCTCGCCTTCGGCCGTCTCGCTGGGCTCTACCCTCTGGCACCAACGCGCGCTCTTGTACATTGCCTTAATAAAGCCCAATGCGCCACCCTCAGTGTCTGCATGGTAGTGCTTACCTATAAACCTTTTAATGGCATGAGAGGCTTGTCTCTCATTTCTTTTTTGACTCGTTCCAGTTGTTTGGTGACACGGTAACCAAGGTCGCAGATGACATTTTGGGGGTGGCGCTTGCCAGGAGACGCTACATATATCGACAGACGCACCAGCGCCAGGAAATCGCGCGTACATGTTCCGCCGGTCACGCTTATCGTCATCGCCAGCAGGCGGATTGCAAAGGTTGAGAAAGGACAAGCGTCGGCTGATTCCCGGTGCGAGGTTTACCTACCTACCAGTACCTATCCTGATCTGCCGGACCGACCCGCATTCCCGCTCTGCGTTCCGCCGGCGCCTTCGAGGTTGCGAGGTTCTGTACAGACAGTAACAGGTTAACAGCACACCACGACCGGTCCCCGCTGCTTCCGTGGACGAGTCTTCAGGCTTGCGCGTTCCCAGCCGTCCAAACGCACAGTTGCTCTCAGCGTCTCAGCGTCTCCAACCCCCAACCTCCAACCTCCATACTCCATACTCCATCGCGGCGACGCTTTCGGACACCCAGATGCGTTGTGGAGAACAATCGAGGCTCCCACGTGAGGCGGCGGGCGGTTGGGGCACAACTCGCTTCGCACCGTCTCATCAGCGACGGGGTGCGGGAGATTGAAGGACCGGATGCCATGCGCTTGTGCGTAGCACTGAACTGTTCCCTTCCCCAACTCATCTCGACGCAGACTTCGAGAATCCAGAGGACACCCACCGGCACTCCCTGGTACCCAGATGCCACGGACATCTACCCTGTTGACTCGCCATCATCCAAGCCATCGCCCCAGGCTGTCCGCCGCTGGGGATGCACGCACAAGAATCGGTGTGTGAATAATGAACGCGGTCGATGCTTCGGGAAGAGCGACTGGGGGTCGGTACGGTGGCGGGTATCGGATAACACCCCAACGCTGCAGCGTTCGCTCTCTCGTTGCCGTACCCTGCTGATGCTCCAACCTCTTCAACCAAGCGGGTTCAATACGGGGCTAGGAGTCCCGAATGGGTATCTCGAACCGTATCGATCGGCACGAGGCCAAAAGCAGCTCGCTCCAGCATAAGTTGAAGAGTGTGGGATTGAAGACTGCAGGTGGTCTCTATTCCGCCCTAAGAAGCGTCTTTCCACCTCTTCGATGATCCAGTGCCCTCTGGAACGGCCCTGCTTCAACTTCTCAGTCAGTCAGCTCTTCGCTCACCAGCCGGTTGCGTTGCGGTTTGTTTGCACTTAAGAGTGCCTCACCTCCAGGATGGGAAGTGTAACAATATATGCTTTGAGAGGGCAAAGCTAACACAAGAGCAGCATTCCGAAGGAAATCAAAACCTTCACGAGCTACCCGTCATTCAGGGCTCATTGAGCTCTCTTTCAATGGTCGCGCGAGCAAGGCCATCTTCCAAAAGTATGGAACCGGGACATTAGTTGGAATTCTAAAGAAGCCAGCATCCTCTAAGAAAAAGCAATGAGCTTTGTTGGACATATAGCGAACTCAGGCATACTACATACGTCTATAACAAGAAAACTTTCCTTTATCAATGTACGATAGCTGTTCGCAAACCTGCACAAATGATATCATGTTCCTCCAAATTCATTCATGAATCACGTTGGAGCAGCTGTCGAAACTGTTATTAATTTCACACTGGGCAAGGAGAACGACATGACTCATTTGGTTTTGGTACGAAATAGAGATTTCATTCATGTGTGCTTGCTAGCACTTTCTCCATTCCTCTACACGTCTTCTCCCCACTCTCCGCTTGCTATTGCCCTCACACATCTCACCTCGCTCCACTCATCCCCCCTCTCACTATCTCGGCCCCACCCCCAAAAACCACTGCACCTCCTCCTTCTCCCTTCCGAATTCTCTCTCCTATATGGGCGTCATCCAGGGTGGTGCGTTATGAAGCGTATCCGACGCCCAACTGGCGGGATTATTCACAGGTCCAGCTTGACAATGATTGCGAAAGCCTGCGATTCTGTCGTCGTCCGTATAACCAATCTGCATGCTGTTGGTTGGAAGAGAAGGAGTTTCTGGAACCGTGACGATGTCAAGACTCTGATCCACGTAAAGAACCTCGAAATTTCCGGAAAGGTGGGGCATCGTTCCGCCAGTTAATTGAATAAATATCGCTGCGTGATTGCTCTTTGCGTACCCTCCAATGTAGATGTTCTGAGTCATGTTGAATGAAAAACTGGCTTGATGATTGAGGATCGAGTTTCGATTGAGGATAAGAAGATGGGGTATGCGATTTTCAGGCGTATTGGAGGGCACTTTATATGCAGAAGAGTACAGTGTTAGCCAGTTTTCATAACAAGATTGTGTAAGACTATATCAAACTGGCAAAGCCAACCAGTCCGTTCACATGAGCTTTCATGTCTTGGTAAAGCCAAACATGTTCTATTACCAAACCCCAAGAACATTTTCAAGAAGTTCTCTATTGAACCACCGCCCCATAGGAAGATTCAGAGGTTCTAAACATTTTACAGCTTCGAGATACATATGCTCATAATCTGGCCAAGAAAATTCACTCAGCATTCCAGATTCCATCCACTTTGGTAGCCAACAAAGACTCTCAAAATCAATGAGGGTTGCCTCGTAGTCGCAGACTTTTCCATCTATTCCCACAATTTCTTTAAAGATAATATTCCCCCAGGCAACGTCTCGATGACACAGGGTCGGAGTTCGCTGGCTCTCTGCAACAGAATGCATTATATATTTAAAGTTGCGGAGGATTGCGAGTTGTTTCTTAGTGTAATCATCTGGAGGGACAAAGTGATTAACAGCAGCTCTGTAAAGAGCAGTGTCATACCAGTCGTTTACAAATTCCTCGTATGATGTATAAGGCCCATATTGTCTAGGTTCTCCTAGGTTAGGGTTATCAAGGAGGTAGTTGGTCGGAAGCCATGCTTGATTATTCACCCGGCCGTAGTATCCCTCACCAGGAACATTCGTGAGCGCCTTAAGCTGTGTCCCAATAGCGTGTCCAATCTTTTCTTGTAGCGATATGTCCAGAGCCTTGAACGTCTCGGGAAATAATTGAAGACCTTCAATATATTCTGTAACCAGATAGTAAGACGGAGTCGGAACCGGTGCTTGTTCTTTGCTACTAAAGTTTTTCTCGGTTCCGCTGGATTCTTTCTCCAAATGACTGAAGACAGCATACACCTTTGGTATCCTGGCCTTGGAGTGACGTTCAAGAAATATGTGACTTTCTGCGTCCTGAAGTGTGTAAGCATACAAACACTACACTAGTGCCCGGTTATAGCCATACTAGAAGGAGGTATAACGAGCCCAGTCGTTTAACAACATATTTCCCAAAGACACGATAAACACCCCTATTTGCGTCTAGCGCAGTTGCTTGTGGACCTACTACGTCATATGCAGTAGGAATTGGTGGATCATGGTGTCCAGGGGCGTAGTAAGGAAGCTTCAAGGAGGATACCTCGCTTTGGCTTCGATCCTTCCACCAACTGTCCTTTTGTGCTCGGTGTATATCTGCACATTCAAATACGTCTGTGTTGTTGAAGCGCTTTCGAAGGAAGTCTTTAGAAGATAACATGGCGGATAATGTAACGATGTAATAATATAATGTGCAGATCCAAAACCTTAGACGTGTACACTATGCAGTATACTGTATTTATATTGAAGTCACCTTCCTCTGCTCAAAGAATACGGTGCCCTTTGAGCACACTAAAGACCCGACAGCCACATTACCACATGTTCTTCTTCCTTTGAGGATCTTCATTGTTCCGTTCCCGAGGAACTTTAATTGAGACAGGTTTGCACTTGTGGAGGCGGCTGTGGCGCTTCGAGTTGAATGAAATCCAATTTTTGTGGTTATTGCAACACCTAGAGTCTGAAAGATATTTACGGAGCAGGGCGGCTCCTGCATACAAGTTGTCAAAGGAATGCCTCCAAACTTGACGAAAACAGAACTCTCGCAGTTTCCACGAAAGCGGCAGAACCGCAACCAAGCTAGACAAGACTGTTAGTAGTGAATGTCATCACCTCCCAATAAGAATATCATCGAAAGAACTGTAAACTAATCCCAGGCATCAGCGCAAGCGCCTACATCGAAGAAGTATGGGAAGCCTCCTCCGGTGTCGCAACCTTCGTCATGTCATCACACACGAGTGAGCTCCTCAAAAGTTTCAGCTTGAACAAATGGTGGGACCGCGACCACAACCTGCTCGAAACCTTCTGCTTTGCGCGAGCGTATCCTCCGGACCTGGAAGCTTTTGGCGTCGACCAAGATCGCTTTCTGAGCTTCCTGAAGAACTTCGAGGACGCATCGCAAGCTTCTCCGTGGATCACTGCAGTCTTCGTCGCTGGTGGCATCGTGGGCTTCGTGCCTAGTGTCATCACCCAGGCTGTAGGCATTAGTTAGTGGGCAGTTCGCTGCCGGGTAAGTCCCCCTCCTTTGTGAAACCGTTCTCAATTTTCAGTTGTCTTCCGGCGCTTACACTCCTTCCAACACGGCGCTCGAGCTCCAGAGCCGCCATCGCGCTAATACGTTCTTGGACCAGATGAACAAAGACCTCTTCATGCTTCTACGCCTCTACGCCATGGTGCTCTTGTCAAAGGACGTGTCTGAGGCCGAGAGAGGGCAAACGGCCTTGGGCTGCAATAGGTAATTCTGCTAACTGCTTCTAGCCGTGCACCGGTAATAAGTGTGTTCAGCTTTCGGTGCGCAATGATGTCCCTTTCTTTGGTCTTGGCAAGCCTTTCGGGTACTTGGCTGGTTCATTGAATCTCTCCTTGTTTCCAATACTGCTCACTCGACTCTTTCACGGGACGGAGCGTCTAACCCGCTTTATCATAGG
Organism: Amniculicola lignicola CBS 123094; assembly: GCA_010015725.1. Lineage (NCBI taxonomy): Eukaryota > Fungi > Ascomycota > Dothideomycetes > Pleosporales > Amniculicolaceae > Amniculicola > Amniculicola lignicola. The sequence continues at coordinate 12,302 of ML977756.1, read as the reverse complement.
TGCATAAAAACAATCCCGGTGGATAGGTCCATCTGTTATGTAATACTCGCTCAATTCCATGGTTGGTCCCGTTTGAGGAAACTCGAGCTCTATGACCATTTCGCATTTTTGAAGATGAGGATACTTTAGGTGGCTGCTCTTCTGTGAGCACCGAGTTGAGTATTTCTTTTCCGAAGTGCTGGGAGATTTCAGGCAAACCGAGAAGCCGGCCGGGTTGGGGCGGTCAACATTGAGTCCCGATAGCGGGCCTTGATCCTTACATTGTGCTTCGGCAGATTCACTACGAATTGGAGTCCGTCGGCATGGTCGAGCTGTTATGAGCTTTGGGTGGTAGTATTGGGAAGGCATTCGGTGGTATGAGAGCTTTCTGCTTCTGTTGTGTTATGCGAGTCTGCCTTTGTTGGCTCTGAACGATGTTGTGAGTCTAGGTCATCGAGCATGTCCAGCCCCCCAGCATCCAACGCCTGATTATCGCCCTCATGGTCGTCTTTCACTACTGCTGTTCCTCTAATGTTGATCTCTCCAACCCGCTCTGTCCCTTCAGTAACTTCTTCCACTCTCTTAGCCTCTTGGAAATCCTCTATTACCGCATCTGTTATGGTGATTTTGAATGTGCCTTTATGTTCTTGCCTTTCCTTTTCAGGAACTGGGCGCGGCTCTTTGGGTTGAATCTTATCATCTTGGTCATTGGAAAGATGGTTCAAAGCGTTGTATAACTGATTATCCTATTTGACAGATGGAAGGGACTTTTTATTTGCGATGACCTGTTCCTCTTTAGTGGGGACAATGGTTGTTTCGGAACCTGATTCAGAGCCTGAGCTGTCATTGATCTCATTGAAGAATCCTGTCCCACTATCATTGTCACCGTCGCTCGAAGATCGAATATGGTACTCTAAAAAAACCTAATCCAGTGCCCCGGATGTGCTCCAGTCTAGGCATCGCTTCTTGTTCAGTTCGTGTCACTGGGATATCAGGAGCTTGAAACACGAAGTCCCTAGCAAGCTCTGATAGCTTAAGAGCTGGTATAGGTTCAAGGCGGCGGAGCTTGCGTCTGGTTGCCCAGTAGCAAGATGTGGCGAGTGAATGTTTGTTATCCCGGAAGAGAAAGATGACTGGGATTGAAAAGGGTTACTATCGACTCTGGGCTCTTCCAGGCCCCCGAACCCTTGATAACCCCTATGGTCGAAGTTTGCGATGGTGCTCTCCAGCTATGTCTCCACAGTAGAGCCCTTTTGACGAGGTCGCTCAATTCCTTTCAAAGGTTCATCATCCAGCATCGTAGCCACCTGTTTCATTACTGCCTGTGAATCACTAAACGTCTTCTGGGGGACGGTAGGTGTTCCCCATCCGAATTTGCGATCTTTGTACTCTGCTTGGCATTTAAAGTAGCAAAATATGTTGAAAGATGCTGACTCTAGAATATCTTTCATGAGACCTCTAGATTTTGGTCGGTTCTTGGGCCGTTCGTCAAGGAGATCCCAGATCCACACTGGAGGGTCGTTGTCGTGCTAAGCCCTCGGTTGGATTCCTGCGGCTTAGCAACCCAAGTGTTGACAATTGGAGGATTTGTCCAAACAAACGGTTGCAAGGGACGCGGCCTTGCGGTACGATTGAGCAGATCTTGGAACTCATTCAGTGTACGATTCAAGAGTAGCGTTACCATTTCCAGAAACACTATCCGAAGAGACCACAAGTCGCTGGGCGAGCTTCTCGGCTGTCGCTTAGCTACTTTAGGGGCTATGTATGAGGCAGTAGCTGGAACGTCGTGGTGATGGGTTGCACTGTTGTGATCCCCTGCGCCTGACCATTTGTAGGATGAGCTAAGACCACTCATGAAGACGTTGCCCTTGTAGATGAGGACATTTTTTACGCTTAGATCGCGATGCCGAATGTTTTCCTGAAGTAGATAATGCGCGGCACCAGCTAGGCAACCGTAGAAACATCGGATGTCGTGTCGATCTCCGCTAGTGAGCCCGCCTGACTTTCTCAGAAATTGTTACAGAATACAGCTAGCAACAGGCTGCATTAAGAATGCGATGTACTCTGTATTGGTGTAAGGACCACACACTTTCACGAGGTGTCAATCCGATTGGAGCTTGAGCTGCTTGATTTCTCTGATTATGGCCTCTTGCGCTCCCTGACCTGCCTCAGAGTTTGACTGCCTACGGAGGACGCATTTTCTTGCATATTGTAGAGTCCTTAGATTGCTCCAAACATGATTGACCACTCTACCAGGCACATGTGAGTAAGCTTGGCAATATTAAGGGTCTTGAAGGTGACATACCTGAAGCTTCCTTGGCTTAGTGTAGCAATACTCCTGAAGTGGTTATCACCGGAACCGTTGAAATGAACATGAGGGAACTCTGTCTCAGGGTACAAGATTTTATGGTCCTTTGCTGAGGTCAGTAGGTATTTTTAGACTTCTAAGAACTACCCTCGTATGCTCTTATTGTTAATGAAATACCGTAACCTGCGATTTTCATATGGAAGTTGAAAAGCTTCTTAATGAATTTGAACATCCACTGAAGGCCGCTAATGTTCCTGAGGATAAGTTCTTGTCCTCCACTTTAGCCTTGCGCCATCTTGCGGACGCCTGGCTATCTTGGTGATGGGAATGCCAAAAGAACCTCGAAATCTTGAACGGCTGTGATGAAGTATCAATTCAGGTTCCTTATGCCTTAAAGCCTCGGTTCAACATTCCAATTTTGCTTTTATTTCAAGGCACTACCTCGAAACTTGCATCCAGATGTCCTGTCTAGTTAAGGATGAAGCTGTTCCTGTGCGGTCCTCCTGCAGTATTTATAGAATGCTGATCTGCTGCCGTGAGAATGCTGCGACCTCTCTTAGCCGCCGCATGGAGATTGTAACCTAAATTGCAGAAGTAATGCTGCAACTAAATAAGGCCGAGTGGTTGCACGGGAGCCTCCCCTCAGATGACATCATCTTCTTAGGCCCAAAGGGATCCAACTCGAAGCATTTCATCCGTTAATCACTTCATCTCGTAGGATACGAATACGCTAGGGTTGATACATTTGATGCTGCTCAGTTCTCTGTATTACCAGATACTGAGCTGATTATGGACCTCTACAGGCACCCGCAAGCACGCTGAGTCTCCTGAGAAAGGTATCAAAAGCGGTTCGATATGTACGCCTTTGGTTATATGTTGGTGGAACTCGCGCTCTGGAAGCCCCCGATTGACATCTAAGCATTATGCAACCGGTGTGATTTGCCTTGTATGATTGCGTATGCGGCGCGGAATAACGAAATCATTCAACTGCCGTGTACCAATGACTCTGCAATTCTGGAAAGGATCAACTTGTCTGTGAGCTGTCACGCTGGGGCGGCTTTCGCAGAAGTGATCGAATCGTGTGTTCTCATGCAAAGGAATGATGAAGAACAGTTTGATTTATTGTTGGATGTTCAGAATAGTGTCTTGGAGAAGCTGCATCTGTGTGGGTGCTAAATAATAGATATGAAAACCAGTAAGAGTCGATGATCGGAGTCTGTAATGCAATGCCTCTCTGGGGAAGAATTTGTTTTTCTCTAAGCGTTCTGGCACTCTTATACTAGATTTAGTTTATGGAAGCTTTATAGAGTACCCTTCTAGATATTGGTGTTCTAGGAGATTATTTCTAGGAGAATTTCTTTAAAAGCCTTAGCGTTGCTGTATATGTAATTAGTTGTGTGTTAATTTTGACGCTACAGGGCCGCACACGTTTATCTCATCCTAATAAAATGGCGAAGCGTTTCGCTGTACCAAGAGGTTGGATAGTTAGATAACCTTAGCCAACTATAGCCCGATTTAATATTCTCAAGAGTGATTATTATTAGTCAATAAGCTAGGTAACGGCTCGGTATTGCTACCCATATTCGACCCCTGCAAGCCGCTAGCAAAATGCGTAGAACTAGATGCTCCGGTGTGAGATGCATCCAATAGGGACAAGCTGAGGTGCTGCACTGCTCACCCTTTATGCCTCTCGCCTAATGTTTCTGCCTTGGATGCATCCCGATGTCTTACGCCCACTGAAGCGTCTGCCCTGGTAGCCAAACACTTGCACGCAATGTAGCACGAGGGAAACGCAATCAGCAACCGGAAGGCGGAATCGTCAGGCTGAAACCGACAGGTAAAACCCGCTGACATCCACCTACCACGCCAAGTGAAGGGCAACCGAACTTGGTATCTAATCTATCAAAATGCCCATACAGTCCGTCAAGCCTCCACCAGGCGCCAAAAGTATCGATCAGATCCTCGATGAAGCTCGGCTAAACATCCAGCGGCTCACGCCTTCTCGTCTCTATCGCGAACTTCAAGAACTTGATCCTGGCTGGGGTCTGACGCACCTGGTTGATATCTGCCCCGCCGCCCAAAGGGCAAATGAAGGAACCCTAACCCTCACTCTTCCTAAAGAAGACTCGGCTACACCTAAGTCAGACTCTACCGAGGAGTCCGAATCTGTGCACAAGGTCCATATCATCGAGCGAAATGTCCTAGAATGGCGCTTAGACCCACAAAGTGATGCGAAGGTTGAAGATATTGTGGGTCCCTATGGATATGACATGAGGGTTGTTGTAGTATGCTCCGAGGGTTATACAAGCTCACTGGCTGCGAGCGAGTTGTAGAGGTTGGGATTGCGCAATGCTACTGATCTTGATGGAGGGTATTGGGGGTGGAAGGGTTTCTTGGTATGCGAAGGTGGTGGAAGTCAACACATATGATAAAATTGCTTCAATCTTCGCAAACCGTTTTGATTTACCTTAGGACTAGTAGGCTAGCAGGCATCTCTATTGAGGCGAAGAGATGGAATGGTGGGATCTAAATGGACCTATGGCTCTTGTAAGTAGCTTTCGGCCTTATCAATGACAGCAACTTTGAGCTCAGTAATCAGCTGAGGCTGAGAAGCATCATAGGTGGCAGGCAACAGCGCACGTTGGCAAAATCCGTAACCTCCGTTTAGAAACTAACAGGTATTCAGCTGCAGCTGTTATCTCCCCGCCTTATTTCTTCTCCCCAGCCTTGTCACCTGCAGCTCTCTACCCCAGCCTCCTTCCTCTCGACTTTCCTCTCCTTTTTAGCTTACATTGTTTATTGAGGTTTACAACTGCTCAATACAATTCCCTTGAGCAATTTCTCTGTCCATATGGGAGGCCTATCAACTTCACCATTCCTCCATATATTTTATCTTCTCAAGAATGACAAAGTTTATGCACCCTCAGCCTTATCGCGGCAGCCGTCTCTGTGATTGAGATTGAATTGCATCTTCCATTCCTCTACATTTCGGATGACCCGCAAGCCTCGGTGGCCTTACCACCAGCTCAGCAGTGTACCAGAGGAAACCGGGCCCGAAAAAGTTCAAGGCTCAACGTATCTTTATCCATGCCCTCTCACTGGGAAGTTGTTATGGCCGAATTGAACTTTTCCAGGTCGAACAAAGCACAAGGGCGGAAGTCTCCTGAAGAGCGTGGGCTGTGCAATGGGTGTGCGCAATTCAATTGGGAGTATTATCTCACTTGATACACCAACGATCAAGAGAGAGATCCAATATTTATGCTCGAAGATTCCTATATCGACTAAGCAGTTACGAAATACAACCAAACTCCCCGCTCCCAATTTCTTAACCTAAGTGATGGCTGGTGCTGGATTACGGGCGCATCATATGGCGGCACGTTTCAAATCCGGGAGGACAGATCAGCAACCAAAATCGAACTGGAGCCATGTCCCTTCGAAGAGTTGACTCGACGTAATTGCTCCCTATGTATTCTAATCCTCAATTCTCTTCGGACTGCGGACTCGACTTTGCAGTCATCGCACTATTTAACATGTGCTCGACCCCGCCGGCGTAGTTCCAGTGTGATGCGAATTAAATGGATTATCATTGAGTGTTCTGACGCAACTGGAGATGACGGTTATGACCCCCCAGTGCTTAAAATCGCAATTGACTTACAGTTTAATGGAGTTCGCAATTGACACACGTTCAGCTTTGCTTTTCAGGAGTTTCCAACCGGGAAGACTATTCATTCAATGCTTACCCGTCACCAAATCAATCTTAGTCAAGTCAGACAGTGGTTGAACATGTGTGAGCCACAGCCTGAAGATCGCTGCGGGCCAAGTACAAATCAGAATATTCCTAACTTCAAAGTCGTTGACGTCCAGACCAACCGTGTCGTTTCTGCGCCGGAGAAATGTACCTACATCGCGTTGAGCTATATATGGGGGAGTACTCAGCCTTTTCGGATCAAAAGGGATGATTTCCATTCGCTGCAGTACTCTGCAGGATCTTCAATAGTGTCCTATGCTCAGCTCGCTCGCCAAAAGCTACCTCGCACGATCCGAGATGCAATGTTCGTCGTCGAAGCTGTTGGGGAGAGATATCTTTGGGTAGATTCTCTTTGTATACTGGACGATGATGAAGTTGAATTCAAAGAAATGATCCACAAGATGGATACCATTTACAAGTCTGCTTCCTTTACTATTATTGCAGCTGGTGGAGAGGATGCGGATTTCGGACTCCCTGGCTTGTACCCTGGATCTAGATCTATTCAATACTCGACAGGATCGATCGATGGAGTTGGCCTACTTTCTACTGAAAAGAACATGCGATTAGACTTATCGCCATGGGCCAAGCGCGGCTGGACCTACCAGGAATACCAATTCTCGACCAAAGCACTTGTTTTTGTCGATGACCGTGTGTTCCTAGAAAATACTGGCTTTGTATTTGGCGAAGCAAATCCCAACCGACCAGTGCTCGTCTCTGGGAAGCCTCGACTCTCCGATGACACATCTTCGAGCAGCTATTACTCACACGTCCAAAATTACACGGGAAGAAAGCTGACCTACGAAGGTGATATTTTGAATGCATTCACCGCCATCCTTCAAGACCATTCAGTTCGGTTTGGCACCGCCTTCTGTTGGGGCTTGCCGCTGCAGCATTTCACAGAAGCTCTGATGTGGACGAAAGGCCGTCAATATGAGAAAATATCCGCGCCGCTTATCCGGCGGACTGGCTCTCAAAAGGCGTGTGCGGCATTTCCGTCATGGAGTTGGACAGGTTGGATAGGTCACGTTCAGTATGATCATTGCGAGAATGCAACTTCACTCGGTCGAAAACTCATATCTGATATCACCTGGCCGTGGGATTTCAGTTACTGTACCAGCCCCATACCATTGGATGTTTTTAAAAGCGGCATTCTCGCTATTGAGGTTCAGTTCGGCGCGCTTGACCTTTCCCGCTGTTCGTATCTCGATTCATTGTACTGCCAATTTGATGGTGCCGCCGATTGGACTGGGGGAACTCAGCAGTGTTTCCTATTAGCTCATATCAATGCCAGAGCCGATCCTTGGAACAATGAGTGTATTCCACGCAACCATATTCTTATAGCTGTAGAACAGGCCAGCAATGATATTTACAACAGAATTGGGCTATTTCGAGTTCAGAAAACTTGTTGGATGGCGACGAAGCCAGAGAGAAAATGTATTCTTCTAGGATGATGGCTATTGTACCATCACCGACTCAGACGATTTACAGTTAAAGCCGGAACGAAACACCAGCCCTTGGTTCAGCCCCACCACCATTATTTGATAGCGAGGTGGCGCTCGCAGCAGAAAACCACTGCTCAAAGGGACACAACTTCCCCATTACCGTAAATCCGTGCCCGTATTGCGACCTCCCCGCTCTGAACTTCACCAGCGCCAACATCAGCGACAATGCTGATCCAAACACCGACTCAGTCCAATTCTGCGGCCATAATAGTACTAGTACCAATGTACTGCAAGATATCATGACAATGCCGTGGTCTTATAGCGATTTTTCCTAGGCGGTCAATGTGCACTATGTCCTAGGACCCATCAACAGCGTCATTATAGCATCGAATTTCGTCAAGATTCGCATTTCGGCGTGGGAGTGCAGCCAGGAGTTCTCGCCTCCGAAAAACAACAAGAATTTTACTTACAATACCGTGCGCGCAATCACGCTAGAAAACCGCAGCGGCTGCGGCATCGGTGCAGTTGGTCTAATTCGGGAGATAAGCAACTTCTGGACAAAAGAAACACGATTGACAGGTTGCTCCACCCCGAAATTACTAGGTGCGATGCTCACGGCATGGGATAAGCGAATGGCGAGCTTGGTGGTGTTTGAGCAGAATTGGGTGAGGAAATGGATTCAAAAGATTGATGGGAGAGAAGGTTGCTGGTGCGATTACCATTTTAGGCTGGGCGCAAACGAGGATGGCGTGTGTTTTCCGGACAGGTAGGAGATCTTTATAGAGAATTGCGTCTCGAGGGCCGAGTTTGATCGGCTGTATGATTTGTTTGGAAAGTTTCCGGAACAGGTTGCGAAAGAGTGGCATTGTGGACGCAGTGGGATGGGCGTGGGGGGTTTGGGATTTGCGAGATCCATGGAATTACCTGCCTAGCGTAGGTAAGTAGTCCGAAGATAAACCTTTGCACTTTCAAAGAAAGAAAGGCTTCGAAAGATAGCCAAAATATTAGCCTTTTGAAGTCGAAAATATACCTACACCGACTGAATAGAATTATATACCCATTGCTACTATTTCCCTATTGGTTGCTGCTACCCATGATGCACTCACGTTCTATATCTTATTAGGCATTACTATTGAGGGCAACGTTGTTTATTATGGCCGATTCTAGATATGACATGTCACAGGTAAGAGAATAAATTTAATCTACATCTATTCTAATAATATGTAGTCTCCGCAACTTTAGCAAACCACCCTCCCAGCCAAGCTTCCATTCGGCGGCCATTCCAACCACTCCTGGACGGTGTACATGCTCTCTACAATCTGAAAATTGGCGGTGATAATCGAACCGTTAGCAGCTCAATCTGTCGCGCTGGGAACATAATCTTTGAACTTCCTAGCATCCCACTTACCGTTCTTGCTGACGATGACCCCGTGCCGGCAGCTTGCTGGGCCATGGGAAGAACCGTGTCGTTGACTGGTCGACCCAACGGGACGTAAAGTCAAACACCAATTTCTGTCCTCGAGTCAAAGCGCACAAGTCTGCCGCCATTACCGCCATTTTTATTGCCGACCAGCAAGATATTACCTGTGGAGACCATACCAGAAAGACCTCCTCTTGTCGTGTTGACCGGCTCCTGCACGTACCACGTCTCCACATCCTACCCATCTGGACTGATACGGATAACGCTGGCTGAGTATGTACCGACCACGTACACATTCCCGCATGGGTCCTGCTCGAGGTCCTGGAAGCCGGTATAGTTTCCGTGCGTAACAGCAGCATTAAGACCTACGGTATACATAGCTGTTTGTTGGGTCGAATCGTTAAGATAAGCGAAATTCGGCCCGGACGTGTCGTTCCCGCGTGTGTAGAATGGCGGTGCAGCGGAGGTGACGAGGGGGATGAGTTCAGTGTGGGCGTCGTAGTTCACCCCGCCAGTTTGTAAAAGCGGGTTGTAGCTCACATTGTTTCCTATCTCGATGAAATGGATGAGATGGGCTTCATAGTGGTCATAGACCGCGATGGTGCCATTATATAGAGCATTGTTGCAGCATGGTTGTTAGAATTAGAAGAACCGAAAATTACTTAACGCAGGACTGATGTGGTTGGTTCAGCTCTCCCAAAATATAGGAGACACTGTCGGCTGTCCCAATCCGCGTTTTCGGGATACAACTGGTATCTTCGAGAGTAATGTTGCCACTGACAGATGGGCACGGCTTGTGGGCCGTAGAGCCGAGATCACTTCGTGCAAGAGCAATGAAAGATTGTGAGCCGAGAGCAGCGGCTAATAGTAGCCTTCTCAGTGTTTGTAAAGTTCTCATCCTAATCAACGCTTGGTGAATCTATACCACAAGATCTCCTGTAGATGGGTGTCAAGGATACGCTGGCCGTCGTCAGTAAATATCCCCGGCATTAGCGACCATAGCACGTAAGCACTGTGACCTGATCACGGCCCTATATTGGGTGTAGGATGTCCTTCAGGGCCAGATCAGTCCCACCCAGGGGTTCGGAACTCTACACGAGTATTTTGATTAATCCAAGCGAATGCCGCATAAAGCAACCAATGAGGAATCTGACGGCTAATCGTTTCCACCGGTTTCCTCACTTAATTCCATTTTGTAACACGAAACATAGAAATCTTAATTAACGTAGAATGCTCATCTGCAAAGTAACATATTCTATAGAATAGAATAGTCACGAGTTTCAAGACTATGAACCGGATAAAGGTGTTGATTATAAGGACAACTCGTCCGACAATATAGAACAACATTCAAACAGGCTTTGGAACGTCAACAGAATGAAACTCTTAACTTTCTTCTTCGCTCTTAGCTATACCTCAGTACTGCAGGCTATAGACATCGAACCCATTCCTAGACCCTCAATCAGCAATCTGAAATTTTCCGGAAATGGCTGCCCTTCCGGGTCCGTCGCAACCGCGCTCTACACCGTCTATAACACTACTGGTTCCTATCAGGTGGTCAATACTCTCGATTCCTTCACGCCATATATCGGCCCTGGTACCGCGGTTAGGGACTGGAGTAAGAAGTGCTTAGTGAATCTGGATATAAGTCTTCCTTTGGAATGGAGAGCCAGAGTTAATAACGGTGGAAGTGACGTGCGTGGGTTTCTAGACTTGGCGGATAAGGACACAACAGGAGCTTGGAAAGCAAAGTACTCATTTCCTCCTACCACAGATGTTGTAAGTTTTCGTTCAGTCTAATATAGTAAATGTTTCACTGATTATGTGTAGTCATTGTCCAGTTTCACTATCTCAGGGCCAATTACTAGGAGGTTTTCTAGACATGTAGATGCTGAGGGTCAGGGCGTTCTATCTCCTTGTGGTGGAGGAACTTTGAATGCTACATATCAAACCAGTCTAACGAGATCGAGTTCGAATTATTACGGATATGTTGGACCAGATCAGGATCCAGATGAGTTGATATGGGTTCTTGTTACGAGGTTAGAAGTTTTAAAATGTTAATAGTAAGAAGACCCTTTTTAAGGGAACCTAATATATAAATATATACTGTATCAAGGTTATATAGTAAAAGTTAATTAATTATATTACTAACTAACTAGGAAATCTCTTAGTACCTTTTTTAATATTTATAATACTCCCCCCCCTCCTTTAATATAAAATACTATTTATATATCGATTAGTTATTACCTACTTATATTAGGTCAGGGGATATTAATCTAAGATCCTTAATATTAACTACTAATATTATTAATACTTTATTACTATATTTAGAGAAAGATTTTACTTTACTAAGAAGGTACTATAAAGATATATATAGTATAGTATAAGGTATATTATAGTAGGTAATTCAGATTAGGGCAAAATATATATATTAAGATAAATCCTTAAGGAGCCCTTAAGGATATATATAAAGCTAAGTAGGGTCTAATTCATCTAATACTCCTAATAAGTAGAATAAGCTACCTATATACTTAGCAGGTACTAAGGGCAAATTACCCTAGTTTACCCCTAAGAGGATTAAGGTATTTAGATTACCTTCCTATTAGGGATAAGTTATATAAGTATAGATAGGTATTTACCTAATAGTATACTATATAATTATAGATATTATATATAGATATATACTATAATAATATATCTAAGAATATATAGGATAGGTTAGGTAATTAGGGCTAGTCCTAGCCTAGGGTGCCTCTAAGGGTAATCTATAGGATCTCCGTTAGAGCCTATATAGACATATCCCTAATAACTACCCCCCCCTTTCTAATAACTTAACCTAAGTTATCTATACTGTAAATAGTATATACTAGATTATAATTAGTATATAGTTAGACTAGTAGTAGGGTTATTTTACTAAAATTACTAATTAAACTTTAGAAAAACTCCTAGTAGGAGAAAGCATTAGTTAAAGAAATTAATATTAGCGTAGTACTAAGATTTAACTATAGTATTTATATTACTACTAATCTTATAGTACTAGGATTAGCCTCCTAGTATACTATATCCAGCTATTTTATATTTAATAGCTATATAATAGATTATATTATAAGCTACCTAACTAAGGTAGTAACTAGGGGGGGTATATTATTTACAGCTGTACTAATAGCTAGATATATAATAATAAGGTAGGCTATTTATCCCCTTATTAACTAACTCTATTAGTAGTACTATATATATACCTACTTTAGGGATATAGTTTTATAGTTAAGTAATATATAAGGGTCTAGTATATATATAGACTAGGTAGTATAGGTTAGATATAAATATCTATAAGTTACCTATAGTAGGAGTAAACTTATTAGTATAGTAGTAAAAATCCCCTTATAGGGAGTAACTATTTATACCTTA
>ML977755.1:1132-17264 GCA_010015725.1 Amniculicola lignicola CBS 123094 | reverse complement strand
TATAAGAAGTCTAGATTAGTCCTTACTGGTTATTTAGATAAGGAGAAAGAAGAGATTCTTACTTAGTTACCTATAATCTAGTAGATAAGCTAGAGACTTATCCTAGTAGTAGGACTATTACTAATAGCCTTATATAGAATATACTTTAAGCTTAGGGATATTATATAAGTATATATCTAGGCTATAGATAAGCTACTTTGTATACTATATATAAAACCCCTAGTAGAGATAAGGGATAACCTTCCCCCTAACATAATTTTTTGAATTATATAACCTTTGTATAGAGCAGCTAAATTAGGCCTATACTAGTTTAAAACCTACTATAATTATTATAGGGATAAACTATAAATGTTTAACTCCTTATATAATCTATATCTCTTAATTACTAATAAGGGAATAATAATTTTTGGTATTATAGGCCTATAGACTAATAATATATTAAGTATTATTACACTAGCTTTTATATAAAGGGAAGAAGAAGAACTAGCAAAGGTAAACTTCTATATAAAGCCTAAAACTATCCTATTAAGTAAACAGCCTATTAAGTTTAATAGTGGGAAGATTATACTAGTTAATAGCAAGGTTATACTAACCTAAAAAGGGTAATCCAAGAACCTTCATGCAATTGACCCCTTATCTCTAGATATAATATAGTAGTACATTGCCTAGAGAGCAAGAGGAGTGTACATTGCTTTAGTATATTAACTAGAGGCTTTATTCAACCTCTCTATTACAGCCTAGATAGTCCTACTAAAGGATAAAGATATTAAAGCCTTAAATGCACAAATCCTATAGTAAATTAAGCACTATAATTGTAGCTTAACGTTTATTCCCCTAGATCTACGTTATACAAAGCTATTTATTTTCACTAATAGTTTATTTACTAACAACAAAGATCTTAGCTCTTAGCTCAGATTTCTCATTATTCTAGCTAAAGAATATAACACTAGGAACTTATACAACTTCTAAATCTATAGGAATATTATATATTAGAACTCTATTAAGTGTAAAAGAGTTATATAAAGTGTACTTGCTAGTAAACTATATAGTATAGTTAGTAGTTTTAACAATGCTATTACCTTAAGTTCTACACTTCTCTAGATCACATAAACTCTAGATCTACCCCCTATTCCAGTTATAATATACATAGATTTAAAATCTCTGTATAATTACCTTATCAAACTTAGTACAACTAATAAGAAGAGGCTTATAATTAATATTATGTCCCTTTAAGAATTATATAAGAAAAGGGAGATTACTAAGATCTACTAGATTAATAGAAAGGATAATCCTACTAATATATATACAAAGAAGAGTCTAAACTCTACCCTAGAGACCCTTGTTTTAACTAACAAGCTAAATATTAAGGTTAAAGTATTAGTAGACTAAACTAGCCCCATATAGAGCTTATAGCTCTACCTATAGTATATACTACATATATTTCTTATATTTACAGTTATTTTGTATAACGTAGGTACTAAGCGAGTGACGCAACCAAGCGAGTGACGCACCCCACTAACTCTCTCTACCTCTATAGCAATCTATCTCAACAACGGAACAAGAAAGTATATTATAGTAACTATCCTAGATTAATTAGTATCTACAGTACGCTTCTGGCACGTTCGTGAGTTATGACCAGTTTCTCTGCAGCGCGTGCAGCGTGCTGAAGCCTGCCGGCTCACACCTGATCGCGCCTTACCTTGACGCATTTCCCCCTCTAGCTGCTGCTCAACCTCCCTTTGAGCAATAATATCCTCTCCCTCTGCCTTTGATAGGGTGCCTCGCTTCTGGATCCGCTTCTTTTTGCGCTGTTTACGCTCTGTTGCAGCCTTATTTGCTCTCTCAAGGCTCGCGATCCGCTCGCGCATGAGCACAGCTGAGTGCACCATCACCTCAGCGCCCTTTTTGAGCTGATCAAGCGCTGCAATAATAGAGGCAGGTGATGAGCTCTGATGCCTCTGTATCCGATCACGGATCAATATTGATTGAGCCTCTAGTTCACGCTGGTTGCTTGGTGTTTTAGCTTCCCATAGGGTGACCTCTGGCGCAGGTGGTGTTGGCGTACGAAGCTTCACATCAAGCTTTGATATCACCGCCTCTGGATTATGTGGGACTAGGCCAGCGCCTCGAAAGCTTGCGCAGATATTGTCCTTGGTAATTGACTGGTTGTAGGTAGCGCAGAAGGCTGGTAGGAACTCAAGCTTGGTGATGTAATTAATGTTGTCGCGGATCAGGCTCTCGATCTGACGCCCGTATGCGCGCTTCAATGGTGAGAAGCAGCCCACATCAAGTGGCTGCAGGAGGTGCGACGAATGTGGTGGCATACAGAGAGTATAGATCTTGTTCTCCTTGCAGAGCTCTTGAAATTCGAGCGAGTTGTGGCTCTTATGGCTATTAAGAATAAGCAGCTGGTGTGCGCCTACTCTACGCTCTGCTGTATGCTTAATAAAGTGCTTTAGCCACTCTACTCCAAGCTCGTTGGTCGTCCAGCCATTATCGCTAACTGCGATAGCCCAGTCACGCGGTATATCATTGCCCTCGTACTAGGCAGAGAGGTGGTACTGGCCAGCAAAGATGATAAATAGTGGGATTGGCCACCCAGCAGCGTTGATTCCCTGGATCACGCTGACCCATTCTCAATTGCCTAGCTGTATAGCCTTTGGTCAACCACGCCTCTCTGAGCCAGTAACAACAAGATGAGATGATATCTTGCCCATTAGAAAGCCAGCTTCGTTAAAGTTGTAGGTATCCTCATCATAGATACCATACTCAGCCTTCGTGCGCGCTACAAGCTCGAACCAGGCCTTGATAGCCTCAGGATCCTCACAGAGGGCTCTCTGTCGATCGTATGGTCGATTATATCGCGTCTTGAGGCTCGCAGTCCGGTTGACAAAGTTCTTTAGCCAGTCTCTACCAACCTGCCCACCAGCGCGCTCAGTAAGTAGCTTATTCGCCATATCTCGTACAGCACCTAGAGAGGGCGCAAATCCTCGCGAATCCAGGTCAAGTATATACCTAACAATCACCTCCTCTTCTATCTTAGTAAGTTTCTTTGAATTAGGCTCACAATTGCGTCGTGCAGCCATTCCAGCGCGTTGTCGACGGAGCGTGGCTTCAGAGACGCTGAACATAGCAGCAGCGCGTCGTCCACTCTGAATCTGATTCTGATCGATAGCTGAGATAGCTAGACGGATATCTGCTTCGTTGTAGGGCGATTGAAGAGGTGTTGGTGGAGACATTGTGGTTGATAGTTGACGCGTCGCGAAAAGTTAGTGGGGTGCGTCACTCGCTTGGTTGCGTCACTCGCTTAGTACCTACGTTATATCTTTCATTTATTTTAGACTATAATACTTACTAAAGTTACTTATTTATATATATATATATATGTTTTTATAGGAGTAAATATTTTTATTAAGAAGGCAGATTATAAGATCTATATAGAGGAACCATGAAGTTCAACCCCTATTTAATCCACCCTAGAGAAGAAACCCCTACCCTATATATCTAGGAAGACTAAATTAGACCTTATACTTATAACAAGCACTATAGCTTATCTATATACAATAACTATATAAACCCCTCTAGAAACTAGTAAGGACAACGCACTAAGTAAAGGGAGAAGGCCTATAAGCTAAACTACACTTATAGGGATAGTTGGTTAGAGTAGCCTAACTATACAACTAGACTAAAACTATATAAAAGTAGCCTTTACGCTAAATAATCTTAGTAATAAATTTATAAAGATTAGTGCTAGTATTAAGTACAACGTTGATATTGTATAATAGTATAGCTGTTATATTCACTTTATTAGCCTATAACAAAAGTTAACCCTATATTATATAAGGATAGGAAAAGGAGAAGAACTTACATTAATAGTAAGTACCTATATAAGTATATAATTGCTGGCCTATCTAGTAGGAAGGGTTATATAAATTTAATTATTAGTAAGTTAAACTATAAGAAGATTACCTATAGGGCTAGTAGGGATAAGCTACTAGTTAGTAGGGAGCTGCTAGTTAGTAGGAACAAGAGCTATTATAAGAGATTTCAAAGTTCTACTAGGGGTTAGTATATTATATAAAAACTTAGAAAGGAAAAGGCCTATAATTATATATTAAGGATTTTAAAATAAGGATAAAGGAAAGAAGAATAAGAGAGGTCTTAGAGGGGATTATATATGGAGTACACCTCTATTTACACCTTACCACTCTACCTATATCTCTATATACTAGAGTAGGCTAAAAACTACTCTCTATTAGTATCTTCTATTTATATAAGTATTATAACACTATAAGATACAGCCCTAGCATTATTATAATAAACCCCTAGTGAATACTACTATTACGTGATATTACTCTTAATTAACTAATAGATACTAGCTAATAGTACCTATAGAATCCCTTAGTGCAAATACTATATATTAATAGCCTTATTACTGTAAGATTAGTACCTAACTACCTATAGAGAAGACCTATATAGACTAATAGAGAAGGCCCTAATAGGAATACCTATTATATATAATAATACTAGAAGGGGTAGGGAAATATATAATACTAGTAGTATCTTAGGATTACACAGTAATAAGGATCCTAAGAAGGGGAGTTAAAAGTTAATACTGTAATTATACGAGCAAATATTAGGATATAGGGGAATTATACAGCTGGGACTATTAAGTAAGTAACCTGAAAATAAAAAGTTACTAGTGTCTATATGTAGATAACAAAGGGGTAATATATTACCCTTATGTAGAGTTATATAATCTTATTATATAACACCTATACAAAGGCTTAGCAGGGGGTTATATATAAAACCTCTATCCCAGCTATATCTAGATAGACATGAACAATACTACAATCTGATTAAGTATCGCCCCTATTAAGCCTATACTAATACACGTGTATAGAAGATGGATTTCCACCTTTGTGCTTACGTACCTTATTATACGCCTATTATACCTTGTAGAAGGAAGTCCATTCAATACTTACCTTATATAATTAACTATACAGAGGCTTAGCAAGGGGTACCTAAAAGCTGAGCTTTTATCTAACTCTAGATAGATATAAATAATACCAACCCCTAATTATATACTACCTAGTTATATCCTGTATATATATATACACTACAGATACGTATATTAGGATAGAGCTACCTATCTATAGTATACGTTGAAGTCTATTTAATAATAAGTTTATATATTAGGTCCCCTTTAAAAGAGTAAGAGACCTATTAATTTATAATAACCCTATAACTTTTAATACTTTCTACTTTTTAAAGCCTAATATAGAAAGTTAGTAACTCTTACTAGTAAAAATGATAATTAGGTTAAGTTTATTGTTACTAGTGATACATGGCACTTCTGTGGTAATTGTGCCCGGGTCGGTTTTACTCGGCCACGGTAATAAAGCTGGTTGTTACTCACATGGTCCTGAACTACGACGTGGAGCTTGTAGAAAAGCAGAGGCCACAATCCCATCAATGGAGGACAACTGTGAATCCCAGAAAGGATGCCAGAGTAACTTTCCGTTGCAGGGAGCAAGACTCGAACGCAGAAAGGGTTTCTTTTGTAAATGAAGATGGGCAACGTTATTGCAGTGAACATTTCCTAGGCTGAATCGTTCTGTTTGCCCCGCCAAAATACGTCGGATGCAAACCCCTGAATAAACATGCAGTTGAAAGCTGTGAGGTACCAAAGATGATTCTGATGAATGTTGCAATCAGGACTCGGACTGATACAGTCCCGGGATGTCATGCTGATGCGATGGCGCAACGGAATGGAGCCTGGTGGCACGAGCGGCGGACCCTCGATTAAATACCGGGGGATACCATATCGTCGGTATCACCCAAGAGCGACCAAGAACCTGGGGACTAAATATTGAGAGCTTGCTTTCAAAAACTCCGTTTAGCCGTCAGGGGTGGAGAACTGCTTATTTGTACGACATTTATGCACATGAATCTTCTTCGCCGCGACTGTGCCACATAGCGCCATTTTCGTCTTCTCTAAGTACTCCCTCCCATGGACTGCGCCCTCTCAAAGATAAACTTCAGCTGTTTGACCCTTTCCCTGGATCATCTACTCAACGCATGATCCGACGGTAAATATGAACAATCCGAGCAAAGACGACATAATGGAGGTTACAAGGGAGGATGACGAGCGTGATAGGTCCGTTCCACGTTTCATCTACCTATTCATACTGACGGACTTCGCAGCACAATCACGGTAGGAATGACTCTACTGTTCCGAAATCTCAGTGTGCATGGCTATGGTTCCTATCTAGATTATCAGAAGACTTTTGGCAACTATCCACTGGTGTACCTTGCCCGACTCGTTGATATTGTTCGAGGACGAAAGAGGGAACGCATTGATATACTGAGGACTGTGGAAGGTCTTTTGAATGAAGGCGAAACGCTTATGGTGCTCGGGAGGCCTGGTAGGGGGTGTACCACCTTGCTGAAAATACTCGCAGGGCAGACGTTTGGGCTGAGAGTTGATCCAAGTTCAACTCTTCATTATGCAGGTAAGGCCATTGAGAAAGTTACAGTCAAAGCTAAGCCTTCAAGGCCTTCAACAAAAAGACATCTCCTCAAAATTTCGTGGTCGTTGCGTTTATCAGGCCGAAATTGATGTCCATTTTCCACATCTTACCTTGCGCCAAACATTGGAGGTAGCGAGAGAAGCAAGGGTCCCGAATGGTAAAATAAAAAACCCGGAAGAGGGATCACCAGAGGAACAGATTGCTGCCTCAGTTGGTCTCGCCAAAGTATTGGATACCAAGATTGGAAATGATCTGGTTCCAGGATTGAGTGGTGGGGAGCGTAAAAGAACTAGCATTGCCGTAAGCATCTTTCACTGCTCTAACCGAATAAATCGTGACTTGGTTGAACAGGAAATACTTACCTCGAACACATGGATGCAATGCTGGGACAATAACACTCGCGGGCTTGATAGCGCCACAGCTCTCAATTTCGTGCGGTTCATCAGCCATCTGGCTAAGCAGAGGAAGACCGTCGCTGTGGTCAGTCTCTACCAGGCGTCGCAGGACATCTACAACGTGAGTGGCATGAAATCTGCACCCACACCAACCTTCTGACCATTCATTAGTTGGGGGACAAGGTTCTTCTTCTCTATGAAGGACGACAGATTTTCTTTGGGAAAGCCACATCCGCTAAAACATACTTTGAGACTTTAGGGTTCGTATGCCCTCAGCGATCTAACGATGCAGACTTCTTAACCGCTGTGACACAGCCTCAAGAGCGACAGATTCGGAAAGGATACGAGGGCCGTGCCCCGCAAACCCCAGATGACTTTGCTGCCTCATGGCAGCAATCATCGGAAAGAGTCCAGCTCTTGTTGGAAATGGAAGAAGAACGGCTCAGAGGAGAGCAGAATCATGCGCAGCAGCTTTTGAGGCTTCAACGGCTCCAGAACGCCCAACGAGCAGCAAAGAAAACTATGTGAGCGTCTACATAGATGTTAACTCCTTTTCTGACATAGCATCAGGCCAACCTCGTCCCCATACATGATTCCGCTTTCCTCTCAAATAAGTCTTCTCTCAGTTCGAGCCTTGCGTCGAATCCACCAAGACTTGGCAGCATTGGTTGGTTCCATCGTGGGCAACACCGTTGTCTCCATCATCCTGGGATCGATGTTCTACAACCTCGACTCGACCACCGATAGTTTCCTCGGGAGGACTGTCATCATATTCTTTGGTGTAGTATTGAACTGTAATATTGGGGCGTTTGAAGGCACGCTTCTGTGGGAGCACCGTTCTATTGTAGAGAAACACCACCGCTACGGTTTCTACCAGCCAGTAGCCGAAGCCATTTCCTCTATGTTAGTTGACCTGCCGAACAAACTACTCATGACGGTTGCGGTAAATACGCCGTACTACTTCCTCGCTCACCTGAGGCGAACCCCAGAGGCCTTTTTCACGTATCTGTTATTCTCATTCGTTGCAATTTTGATGGGATCGATGTTGTGGAGGGCAGCTGGGGCCATGTCCCGCACACTTTCGGAGTCGCAGCCACCTGGTGCCGCTGTCTCCACCCTATTGACCCTGTACACGGGATTCATCATACCAGTGCCACAAATGAAGCCCTGGTTGAGGTGGTTCGCATACATCAACCCTTGCTTTTACATGTATGAAAGTTTGCTGGTAACCGAGGTGGGTAGTCATGTCAGTACTCTTATAAGCCGAACCTAATCTCATTGCAGTTCTCAGGCCGAGAATTCACTTGCACGAAAATGATACCTCAGGGACAAGAATACCTTGATTACAAAGGGAAACATAGCGTATGTGGTGTTCAGGGAGCTATTGCTGGCTCAAACACTATCCTGGGAGACGCATATCTTTTATCGAGTTTTGAATACCATGCAAACCACAAGTGGAGGTATGCGTTTATACACCCAGTTTTATAGTCATTGCTGATCTTTCAGAAATCTTGGCATCATGGTCGCTATATCGGCTTTCTTTTGCGGGCTCTATCTTGGAGCTACGCAGTACATTTCGCTATCAAAGTCAAAAGGCGAAGTTCTTGTTTTCCAAAAACGTAGAATGATCAAAAACTTACCCCAAGATGTTGAAGGACGGCCTCATAGCATCAATTCCAAAATTCCCCTGCCAAAGGAGAGTTCAGAGGCACCGGCCAATCGAAGCGGCAATGTGATTCCCGGACCACCAAACCAACAACCCACCTTTCTATGGGAGGATCTTGCTTTCGAGATTCCAGTCAAAAACGGAACCAAACTCATTCTAGAAGACATAAGTGGCTGGGTGAATCCTGGAACATTGACCGCTCTTATCGTGAGAAGCCCCGGACCATGACCGTAGAATACGGCCTTTACTGATATTCCACAGGGCCAAACAGGAGCTGGGAAGACATCTCTGCTTAATGCGTTGGCTGGTCGAGTAAGTGCTGGCGCAGTGGCGGGCTACGTCGGTGTCGATGCACAGTTTAAGGATCGCAGTTTCACGCAGAAGATTGGATATGCGCAGCAGCAAGACTTGCACTTACCAACAGCAACAGTGCGTGAAGCACTCATATTCAGCGCGCTTCTCCGACAGCCGCGGAAGTTCTCACGACAAGAGAAAATCAACTATGTGAACACGGTGATCGAGATGCTGGACATGGAGAAGTTTGCGGATGCCGCGATAGGCACTCCAGGCGAAGGTGAACACAACCCTGACGACTATATCACAAGACTGGAAACAAATGCTAAGAACCGCAGGGCTCAATATTGAACAACGCAAACGTCTAACTATTGGGGTCGAGCTTGCCGCACGCCCAGAACTTCTGATCTTCTTCGACGAGCCAACTTCTGGGCTCGACAGCGATACAGCGTGGTCCATCTGCAAACTGCTACGAAAACTAGCCAATAACGGCCAAGCCATTCTGTGCACTATTCACCAGCCATCTGGTATGGTTTTAGAAATGTTTGACAGGCTGCTTGTTCTAGCACATGGCAAACAGGTGTATTTTGGCGATATTGGACCTAGATCAAACACCCTTACGGCGTATTTTGAGCGGAGTGGGGCGAGTCCATGTCGGACTGACCAGAATCCCGCAGAATGGCTGCTCGATACTCTGGACCAGAGTACTACCGACTGGGCAGTGGCATGGGCGGGCTCACCAGAGAGACAGCGAGTCTTGGAGGATGCCGCTCTCATGAAGACCCATCTTGCTTCGTTGGTTGACAGCGAGGGAGTTTCGGGACGTTCGGTCGCCACATTTGCCGCACCATTCTTGGTTCAATTGCGCCTCGTCACAATGAGATCAATCTTACACGACTGGCGC
Organism: Amniculicola lignicola CBS 123094; assembly: GCA_010015725.1. Taxonomy (NCBI): domain Eukaryota; kingdom Fungi; phylum Ascomycota; class Dothideomycetes; order Pleosporales; family Amniculicolaceae; genus Amniculicola; species Amniculicola lignicola. Next base: position 7,472 of record ML977755.1, on the reverse strand, counting down.
ACACCCTCTTTTCTCTGGTCAAAGACATTTACGACGTTCTTTGTGGTAAGCAATATCTTCCGTTCACCCGTCTGCCACGCGATGGTACTGACCAGCTGCATAGGCCTTCCTCAACGGAGTGTCAGTCTGGCAATCGCCCAACAGCATCCAAGGCCTTCAAAACCAGTTTTTCTCCCTCTTCATCTTCTTCACAATCTTTACCACCCATACACAACTAATTCTCTTCCGCTTCATTGACACACGCACACTATATGAGGCTCGCGAACGGCCCTCGCTGACGTTTAGCTGGATCGTCTTTCTTCTCTCCTCCATGATAGCAGACCTACCAGGCCAGACATGCATGGCAGTTCTCACGTTTCTCTCGTGGTACTACCCACTAGGCTGGCATAACAATGGTGGTCAAGGAAGCACCATGGGAAGAGGTGGGCTGACCTTCTTGTTCGTCTGGATGTACATGCTATGGACTCAGTCATTTTCGCACCTTCTTGGGGCTTTCTCTCCAGATGCACCGAGTGGAATAGCATTGGCTCAAACCATGTTCATTCTTTCGCTACTTTTTTCTGGTCTGCTCGTGAGCGCGAAAGCCCTGCCGAAGTTCTGGCTGTTTCTTTACCGTGCGTCACCCATGTCTTACTACGTCAGTGGTATGTTCGCAACGTCCTTGTCTGATATTATGGTTGAATGCTCGTCGTCCGAGTTATCGACTCTCGACCCCCCAGATGGCCAGACTTGTGGCGACTATCTCACATTGTACCTAAAGTCATCTGGCATGACCCTCATCAACTCTGAGGCAATGGCGGGCTGCAAGATTTGTCCATTGGGAAACACGAACGAGTTTCTTGCAACTTATAACATATTCCATGAAAACAGATGGAGAGACATGGGAATCACAATAGCTTACGTTGGAGGCAATGTTGCGCTCGCCATTTTCTTCTATTGGCTTGCAAGAGTGCCAAAGAATGTGAAGCTGCGAAATAAGGGTAGAGAGGGGGCATAGTTAAAAGTATACACATATATTTCCTAGGCAGAAAATCCCAAGTCTCGAGTTGAGCAGCTGATGATCATTCCCTACATACTTTACTGACTATCCTAACAGCTTTCACCGTAGGCTGACAACGTCCTTATGTCAATGGACTTAGGGAATTGTGTTTCTTATGGTGTACAGGCGAGATTTCATACAGAACGTGGGGTATAACGGTTGAAGATGGATCATCACCAGCTGCCGTCCGGTGAAGCGGATGAATGAGGCATATGCTGCAGTCCAGGGCAGAGTTCTCACCCTTGAACATACACCCCTAACTCGAATATCATCTTCCCGGCATGTTTCATCCCCAACACAAGAGTACACTCGCCCAAGATTTTCTGCAGTCGTTCCCTGCGCATGCAAGTCAGATGGAATTGCATGAAAAGTCGGTGTGCAGCCAAAACCTTGTCCTGGAGGGGAGAAATACATGTACACATAGATACAAAAGTGTATTGAGTAACAAGTGTGCCCTGAAGTCGTGGCGATTGAATTTCATGCTATTGTCTGCTTGATTGGCCCCTTCCCTATAATCAGTCCCTCCACTGTACTATGGCTCCAGACATACAGCCTTCAAAATAACAGAATAACAGTCGGCTGAGGAAGTCTGGCTTCCAATAAGAAGCGCAGGGATTCCCGGTGAGCGCTCATTTGGACCAATAATTGGGCAAACATACCATGCCGAAGCTCCATAGGTCGTGGTGCATGACAATACATTACTGTTGGTGTTGCAGGTTAGGAATAAGAAGCCGCTCCTAACAACAAATTCCTCCGAATCGAGATATACATAGTACAGAGTAGCGGCATCAGTATTGGGAAACAGACCGCTGGATGGGTGAAATAACCGATTCTGGTCGTCAACACTGAAAATGTCTGCCTCAGAGACATTGTCGGTGAAGCCCATTTTGAAGGCGTTGCCATACTCGCGTACCCATGGGGCTGGACGGTCTCCATCGACTCGAAGCCGGAAGGGCGTTGTGCCACAACCCGTGGGCGTGGGCGTGGGCGTAGGCGTAGCGACCGTGACGGAGGTGGCAATAACGGACTCGACGGAGGTCTGGGTTCGAGTGAGGGTTTCCGAAATAATATGAGTGGTTGTGGATGTAACAACCGCCGTAGCATTTTTAGTTACCGTCTGCGTCTGGACTATTGTGCTGATAGCAGTGTGGAGCTGAGTGTGTGGCTTTGTGATTATGTAGCTTCGAATTTGTGAGAATGTTCTCGTCGAACATCTCCAGATTGTGGGCGTCACAGTTGTTACTGTCGTCTTCGTCGCATATGTAGTGTAAGGGCGAAGGGTTGTTGTTTGACCCCACACACCTAGCCTGTGGCAAGCGGAAGAGTAGGGACCAGCGCCACGGCAGGAAGACGCATACTTGGGGATATTATGGGCACTCCGAGTCGATGGGCGGCATTGATCGACGGGATAGCCTCGTTCATCAAGGCCACTGGCAGCGTATGATCGAGAAGGAATGATGCTTACCACTGCCCTTTTAGGTTCAATCGGAGTGGGACTCGCACCTAGTGTCGACGTCACGATCACAGTGGAAAATGTAGTAGTAATGACCGTCGTCTCAAGCACTGTCGATGTGGTGGTTGTGGTTTCAGTCGTCAAAGCAATCGACGTCTCGGGTATTTCCAGCGTTGTAAGCTGTGTCCGCTCCTGAGTTGAAACAATTGTCTGGTCAATGGTCTTGTAGGCGGTTGCGGTCTTGCTAGAGATTACCGTCGTCGTTTTGGTGCTGGTTTTCGTCGTGGGCTTAGCCGATTTGGTGGAGATTTTGATGCGTGTTGATGTGCTAGTGATCTGAGAATCTATGCCTGTGTCACCAGGGTTGGTGTCTTACATTGGACAAGGAGACACCGTCTTCTTCAAGAACGAAGAACAATCTGACTTTGCAGCCGTAGACTTAGGAACCCGGGGAGGTGGTTTGCTAGGACCACAGGAAACCTGAACAGTCAGTGTTCATTTTTGCCGCAGTGAGAATGGCCAACCTACCGCTTTCGCACATGCATCTTGTCCACGAACCTCGTTATGGGATACAGCGGAGGCGCGAATTGATGGAGCGAGAAACCCTACCGCTAAGAGAGCAGTTGCGACACGCATCTTGGCAGTCTTTAGAGGATGGAGGGTGGTAGAGATGTGATATATCCATCCCATCCTACGAGGACTATATTTATGAACACCATACTCAGTTGGTGGCTTGGAGCAACTTTCAAAACGAGTGCGCTTCAGACAGCCACCAGCTCGCTTCGCAGGTCCAGCTCTGCAAGTGACGCCTTTCTTGGCATTAATACGAGACGGAGATGGGATCTTCTTTAAAAATGCAACTGCCCGACCTCTACATATCAAGCCATTTCAGATTATTTCAACATGACGGTTTGGGATAACATTGCTTTCTCTAGGAAACTAACATATTTTTATAGACACTTGTAGAACAAGCTCCGAGAATTGTTTTCAATTGTAAAGTTTCAAAACCCCCATGGTAAAATCTCACCAAAGCTAAGCATTAGAGGAGGCTCCCGCTGACCGTTTTTGACGGTGCCAACCTGCTTCGAGGCGCAACGCATGGACATACCCCAGCATTCGATATTGACCCCTAGTTCATGGTCGCCCACACGACCGGCCTGCATTGACTTTAGTCTTCTGGGAGACAGATTGTACACGTGTATTGGTAGGTTATGCTGAGACATGCGGGTGTGTGAAAACATCAATAGGCTTGCGAAAATCAGCCTGCATCAAATCGGCAGCATCTCGACACGTCGAAAATTGAGAAAACCTGCCAGAAAAGGTGACCCCTATCATTACGGCATTACACTGGGGTAATCCAGTCTGTGCATTGAGCCTTGGACGTAGTCTGGAGATCATTTTTTATTTTTTGGTGTGTTCTGCCTCCTTCTCTCCTTGATGTCGTATTTTTTCATGATCTAGTATTTCCATGTGGCGTCCGCCGTTCTCAACATAGTCTGCACATGGTCTTCTATAACAAACCTCCCAGAAACCCGCATCATCATACAGATGTTCGTACATGTCAACGTAACCCAAAACATCCATATACATCCACCCAACCTCTTCAAACTCATCATCTGTTTCCCCGTCTTCCCAGGCTTCCGCTAGGTACGGGAATAACTCTATCGACTTGAAAGTTTGTAGTCAAAATTTTGATGAGGGGACCGTTTTGTCCAGTCCCGGAATCTAGAGAGCGCAGGCAAGCATCGTCCACGAATAAGCAGTAAATCCACCTCGGAGGAAGACATACTGTAAGCTGGATATGAGCCTTGGCATATATCTTGGCATCACGTGTACTTAGCCTATATCAGTATCTCAAGCTCGATCGATCAGAGCAACAATAGACTAATTCCTTCAACCTTAACCTGCACCACCACCAAGCTTACAGTTATGAGCCCGGCCTAGCTGATCAACATCAACCTGCTGAGTTCACTGATCAGCTTCAATTCTATTAATCTCTACTATCCGTTGATCTATCCTAGTCGTCGACACCTACCTTACTAATTAATATCAATCAATATCGACTAATATTGATCAATTTCAATCCAAATTTTCTACTGATATCGATCCTCACCAAACGTGAAAACCCCATGGTTGATTACCTTGAACGCGTCGATCAACAACAAACAAAATGATGAAATACGATGACGTCAGCCTTGCTGATAGAGTTATCCTTTAAGGCTCTAATTAATAGGACCTCTGGTTCTTTACAATTAAGGATCTAGTAATCTCTGCACAGGTTTGGATATATATTGATCCTAACAAGCCTGTTAACCTACTACAGGCACTGATTGAGCCTGAGGCTCTAGAACTGATGCTCTATACACCTGATTTGATCAACAGTAATAATAATACCCTGTAAACAGCCTTATAGCAGGAAGTAATAATTTAGGCAGATTAACAGCCTAGGATTATCTACCTATTAGTAGATGAAAATAACTTCTATAGAATATAGATGGCGCAGTATTTATCCAAGATAAAGGAATTTCACTAAACTGAGGATTAACTTAATTAGATCTATGCTCAGATTACCAAATCTATCCATTTAGACCTGTTACCCTATATTAAGAGGTTCTTAATATCTTATAAATGTCTTTAGGTACTCTAACAAAGGTTCTTACTATTAATAATTAATTAAGAATAATAAATTCTTTATAAATATATAAAAGCTTATACCCTAAGCTTATAAAGGATTAATATAGAAAACTAGTGTAATAAATATATCACTACCTATAATAACGCTAGATTAATTAATCTTCCTAATATTACTAGCTGGAGCGCTTAGAAAGATCTACTTAGAGCCTTTAAATAAGTTAATAGTAAATATAGAGCTATATTATCATATAAAATAATAGGTAAGGAAAAGTACTATAGGATAGATATACCTCTTAGGATAGAGGTAACTCAGTTAATTACTAAGTTCCTATCTTATATTAGAATAACTAGAATAAAAGCTAATATTATTAGAGGCACCTACGCAGCTACCCTAGATAATTAGGAATCTCTATATAGAAAAAGGAGGCTAGGTAATACTCTAATTAATAGAAAGCCTAATAAGCCCTGCCTCTATAGAGATGATTATTTCTAGAGTAGCTACCTATATATTAATCCTTATCTAAAATTAGGCAGATTTATTATTAACCCTAAGAAAAGCGCTAAGATTACTTAATTTAATGCTACTAAAAAAGGCAAGGATATCCTATTAAAGGTATAAGTAAACAGCCTCTACTATAAGCTAGATTAAGAAAATTAATAGAAAAAGACCTTACTACTTCTATCTAAAGGTACTCTAGATTACTTTATAATTAACTTGAGCAACTACTACTAAGGTGCTTAATTAACTAATAAGACCTACGCTACCTTCTTATATGCTAGTAATAATAGCTCTTCTCTTATTAACTATTAGATACTAGATCCTAGATCTAATATCTATATTACTAATAACTATATTAGATTTAGGTAGCTATATCTAGTAATACTAGATAATATTATCTAATTAGGACCTACTAAAGTATAGATATTAGGTTAGGGAGATATTAATATTATAATCTTAATGCCTACTAGTATTAAAACTACTATATTAAGGGAGGTTACCTATATCCTATCCTTCTTTACTAGCATTATATTACTAGATTAACTATCCTTAGAGAATATCTACTTAAACTTAGGAAGAAATATCCTATATTAAAAAATAGGGGAATCCTAGCAAGATGTTGTTAATCTTATAAAGTAAGGAGGCTATTAGATTATTACTTAGTAACCTTTAGCAACTAATTAGGAGCTACTAATAATACTATTCTTAGTATATA
>ML977754.1:0-22419 GCA_010015725.1 Amniculicola lignicola CBS 123094 | reverse complement strand
TATCCTATATTGGCATTGGGACACTATTTTAGTATACTAATATCCTATATTAGCATTAGGACGCTATATTAGTATACTAATATCCTATTTAGCACTAGGATGCTATATTTTAATAGTCTAGCACCTTAGCCTACCTAGATATTATATAGGTATATAGAGTATCTGCTTACCTTACATAGGGGCATATATATATTATTATCTAAGAGATAGTACTACTTATAAGTATAATAAGCTAGTAGGTTCTAGTATTAAAAAGTTATCACTACTACTTACTATTAAGTCTATAATATTTATACACCTTATTACCCTTTCCCTTATCTAATATAGGCTAATAGTAGCACTATTATAGCCTATCCTAAATTTTATTAACGCAGCTCTTAGTATTATTAGGTCCTTATTAGATTAGGACCTTCAATAGTAGGACTACTAGAAATTAGCCCTTGTTATAGAGAAGCTTAAATATATACTAAGACACTATAGTGAATCTATATATAAATCTCAAGTAGAACCTTAGGTAGATAAGGACTAGGTAAGTAAGCCTTAAGCAGATAAACTCCATATAAACAAACCTTAGGAAAATACTCTAGAAGATAAAACTCTAGAACACTAGTAAGAAGCAGAAATTAAGATAAGAGAATAGCTATAATCTGTATAGAGCTCCCTTCCTAAGCTCTAGAATAAAAGCTATATAGAAAGTCTAAGCAAGGAATTAAAGACTATAAAGAAACGCCTTAAGGGAGTAAGATATTATAAGTAATAGGCAGTATATTAACTAGAAGGGCTAGTTTCTATAATAGGTTATTTAAAGGTATACTCTAAACTTGTCACCTTATACAAGTAGACTAAATTAAGTTAGGGTTAAACTATTATATAATTAAATCAGCACTTTCTAGGTATCTTAGTAATATTTAGGTTTAGAAGGTTCTGTAATATAGAATAATCTAGGGCAACTAGCAAGATAATCCTATATCTACTAAAAATAGATTTCACTAATATTACTACTAAGATAGAGCTATTTACTAACCTAACTTAGTCTATAATAACTAATATTAAAGTGGAGATCTGCCTAGAGAAGAGAAAGGTATCTAAACTAGATTAGTACTTCTTTTTAGATAGTAGTGTCAACCTAGAAAATATATTGAGTAATAACTATCTATGCTCTTCCTTTAGCTTTCCTATAGTTAGATAATAGTTTAATAACTTTGCAAGGGATAATAACCCCTATTAACTAAAAATAAATATTAATACTATAAGTCTTCTAAATCCCCTAACCTTGACTTCTGCTATACCTAATAATACTAACCTAATAGTCTTATTATCCTAAACTATAGGTGTACTATTTATAGCAACTTTTAGAGTAGTAATAATACCTATAGGGAGTATAATATAGCTGTATATTAGCCTAAACTCTGTAATTCTATAACCTAGTGCTACCCTATACAAGGACTAGCATTACTTCTATCTTATATTAAGAATATTATTTATTGGTAAACAGTAATATTACTTACGTTTAGCCAGATTTCTTTTATCTTTTACTTAATCTGGGGTTGTTTAACTATAAAGGTTACTATTGATTTCCCTAGTAGAAACCTAGCGTTAGAAGCTAGTCAAATAATCTCCTTATATACTTCTTTAACTAGTGCTATAAGCTACTAAGGTTATACTTTAGTTATCTATTCTAGTTATAGTATAGACATCTTTGTAATTCCTGTGTAAAATCTTGTTTAGTTTCCTATACCCTATATAAAGTTAGTGATCTTACCTATATACAGGGTATTACTTAGCATTTTTCACTTTTATTAAATTACGTTGGTAATTTCAAAGATTTAGAGTTTAGAATATAATACTTAAGTAATAGTAATCTTTATAAATTTTATTTAACCTTAAGAACTAGTAAGAGAATAGGACTAATATATTAGCCTTGTTATATACCAGCTTATCCCTCTATTACTAAATACCTACTAACACTACTAGTATATTAAATATATACTATAATTAGATAACCTAAACCCTATTACTTATACATAGTTACTCCTTGGTAGCCTTTACTAGCCTAAGTTTAATTATAAGCTTTATAAGATATCCTATTAAAACTATCTATCTTTCTTACCCTCTACCTCTTTATAGCTGTAAGTAGTATTAGGGGTAAATATATAAGGAGGTAGTAATAAAGTATATTAAGTATATAGATATAGGTCTAAGGATCTATATAAGATCCAAGTTAAGTATATATAGAGCTAGATTATATAAAATATTAGGTGATCCTGCTTATAGAAGTATATATATACCCTATATCTCTCTACCACCAAATGCACTAACAAGCTAAGTTAAAAAGAAAGTGCTAATATAAGAATAAGTAATATAAACGTAAAAAGGTAGGGCGTATATAGAGATATCCTTTTAGGTTAGGTGTATATAACTATAGAGGAAATATTTTCTTAGATTTTAGCTTAGTAGCTTATGCCTTCAGCATAGCACCTAGTTAACTAGATACTTTAAGGATAGATACTTTGCTTAGAGTCTTTATTTATCTACAATTTTTCTATAGATAATATACTAGTAACCTTTTTACTAGTAGAGGGTATATTTTACTCTATTAAATATTAGCATATAGTAGAGTAAAGGAGATAGGACCCTACTAATTTCTCTAGGCCTAGTAGCTATAAAGGCTCATCTTTAGAGGTATAGATATAGAATTAACTATTACAATATACAACAAAATATATATCCACCTTATAATCTTACTATAGCTTACTGCATTTACTACTAAGGGTTTTAACTCACTTTTAGAAGTTTTTATTTGTGTTCCACCTTACCTTTAAGTCTAGAACTAGTACTTGTAGTTACTATTAAGATATAATTATAAAGAATAGATAGCTATAGTTAGGTGAATTAAGATTATACTAGGTTAAATACTATTTAACACAGCTCTAGCCTTTATTCTAGCTTCTTAGATCCTATTTCCTATCTAAAACGTAACTCAAGCTCCTAATCCCATTTCTAGCCCCTAGTCTAATACTATAACTCCAGCTTCCCAGATCCTATTTCTAGTCCCTAGTCTAAATAGAGATAGGTATTTTTATCCAAAACTATATAAGCACTATAAATAATATTAATAATTAAGCTAGCCTATAATCTTAGAAGCTATTCTAGGGACTTATTAAACTATTGGACAAGGTAGCTTAGAAGAAATTTCTAAGCCCCCCACCCTTTAAAGCTTACTAAGGTACATCTATTAATTATTATTAAACTAGAGGATTTAATATCTTTTGTATAGCAAAAGTATATTAGATAGTAAAAAGAGTTCTTTAAGATAGGATTATTTCCTAAAACCCTAACAGGGGATTAATATATATACTAACCTCCTGTAGATTTATAGTAATAGGCTAACCTTAATATAAGAACTCCTACTTACTAGTATATAAATATAATACCCCTATCTAATATATAACAAGGGCATTGCTTTAGAAGATAGATTTTAGGGATATATAAATAGTATATATAGTATACTACCCTTTAGTTCTAATTGTAAATGAAAAGCATTACGTAGTAAAGATAGGAGGATCTAATTTTAGGCTTATAACTTAGGTAGGTGCTTAATATAGCAAAGACAGGAGTAATGTATTAAAGTTAGGAGGATCTAGATTAGGCGTGTAATATAGCAAAGACAGGATTTAGATTAGGGTTTAGATAGCGTAAAAAATATAGCAAAGATAGGAGGATTTAGATTAGGGCTTACGTAGGTGCTTAATTTAGTAAAACCCAGCATTTTAGATAGGGCTTAGGTGGGGGCTAAGTCTAGAGAGACAAGAGGATTATATAATTATACATAGTATTTTGTAGGAAACTATATTTAGAAGTTTAGGAACTATTTATAGAGAACCTAGCTAAGTTAAGTAGTTAAATAACGCAAATTTTGTGCAATAGTATCTATAACTACTACCTTAATCCATATTTACTATACAATAATTAGATAAATAATAAAGCTAGGGATTACTAGTATATAATTTGTATCTTTCTTATTATTATTTAAATATTTATAGCTGTTTTTGTATCTAAGAGTTCCTATACTACTAGAGTATTCTTATCCTTATAACGTCTTTAGAGCTTCTCCTAAATAAGTAACTATTTTGTAATTAGTATAAAAATAGTAAAGATTCGAAGTATAATAATAGAAGTAATAATAGCACTAATAACTAGAGCTCTATGATTTTTATTAGAAGGTCCTACCTTACTAGTAGAACTGCCTTTACCTATACTAACTCCTTTTCCCTATTTACTTGTTACGTTCTAAGGAGACACTAATCCTATTAAAGCTCTTACTATATTAAACCTAGCTAGGGAAAACTTGCTATAGTACTTAATACACTAGGCTTATAATTCTACTCTAGAGCATATAATTCTAAAGTCTTTTATTCTACTTTTGAGATATACTCTTGTAGGTAGGAGGTTTAGTATCAACTTTAATACTACTGTTAGAGCCGTTTACTTAAGATTGACAAGGATAATAGAGAATAAAAACAAGATATATTAGGAAAGATATATAGTGTATTAGAATGGAGAATTAGTTTATATATAGCTATAACTTATATTTCTGTTAACTAATTACTAGTAACAGAATTCTAAATATAGAAGAGCAAGCTCCTATAAGATTCAGTTTCTAGATAGAATATATAAAACTACTTTTATATCTCCTATTAATACCTTATACTAAGATGTATATTCTATACTTACTATATACTATACTTATACTAGTCTATCTATTATTTACCTACATATAGGTAGAATAAACTATAATAGTAATATAAAATGGAATACTATAGGGATAGCTAGGATTTCCCTAAGGATATAGTATAGAGCTATGCTAATTAACAAAACTATAAGCTAAAATAAAGTAGTATTCTAAAATTCAACTGCCTTTACTAATAAGAGTATAACTTATCTACTCCCTCCTAATAATAGATAGGTTAACGTTGTTCTTCCTACAGATCCTATGTATAAGGGGAGCTAATCTTGCTTTAGTAGTAGCTAGGGAAGTCCTCCTATAGCTATATCTCTAAATAGTACTATTATACTAATGTATCAAGAAAATGGATATGTTACTATGTTAGATTCTATGCCTAGAAAGCTATTATCAGGAATAGTATCAGTATATAGGACTTTAAACCCCTTAACAACAGACTTATTCCAAGATATCTATAATATATAGTTAAATCTTAGAAACAGTACTAATAGAGAACTTCTATTAAGAGGTAATTTTGATAATAGGAGTAATTATTAAGTTAGTGGAAGCCTAGAGTCTATTTAGAGAAGTAAGCTGGATTAATAATCCTATATACCATTTAAGGGTAATAATCTTTAGTGTGGTATACTAGTAACTCTTCTAAGTGATATAGTAGTTAGAAGTATATATATACTCTACTGAGTATAGGATTAGCCTTCTAAGCTATAGTTCCCTAAGCTGCCTTAAGGCAAAGTTAAGATCTATACTATATATCTCAACATTCTTATTATCTAAGCAAAATATAATTTTAAATTGTTTTTAATAACTAATCTGTTATTATCTATATATCTAAACACCTTTTTAGGGAGTAGAGGGGCTTATATAATAGTTTCTTTTCTAGGGAAATTATTACTTATAAATCACTTGCAAGATGTAGGATATTACTAACCCTTAATATCTACTATAACTACTATATATTATTATACTAGGTAGCTTAGAGGGTTCCTCTATACTTCTTTCCTCCTCTAGATATAGGTCTAATGCTATTAAAATATATCTACTCTCTTCCTTAGGTAGTACTAAATATTACTAGCTAATGCACAGTTTTATCTAATGTATAGAATTTGCTGTATAGCTCCTCTCCAATTAAGGGCCTATAGTATCAAATAATTGATTAATAGACCTAGATTCTTAATAGGGTAGGAAACTAATTACAGCAATTCTATTGTATATACTAGCTAGTTACAATAGTAATTAGGGAGCTTAATAGCTCTACCTTATCAATTCTGCTGCTATGGCAGCTCTACTACTTTAATAACTAATTGCTTATTAACCACCTGCCCTAATATAGCAATATGAGCTTAAGGAGGCCTAGTAGCCTTTCTAGCTGCCTTACAATTGTTTTGAAGTTGCTTGTTAGCCTGCTTATTAAGCTATACTTCCTACTTCTAGAGTTACTTTTGCTCTAGCTCTTCCTGTTAAGCTTCCTTTGCAGCTGCCTTTGTATACCTCTTCTCCTCAGCTATCTAAGCCTTTTCAAGCTTCTCAGATATCTTAAGCCTAGTCTTCTCTTCTTTTTGTATACGTAGGAGCTCTACTATAGTATCCTTCTTAGCTTATTATTCATATACTTGTTAAACCTTTTAAGGGCTATAGAATACAGCTCTACTATAGTATTGTGCAGGAGCTTCAAGCAGGAGAGCCTTACTATACTTCCTCTTCTTCTTCTTATTAATCAGAGCGTTGCCTAGGCCTTAATTCTCTATCTAGAGAGTTATAACCTGAATAGAGAGACTATAGATTGTATTACTAAGCTTCTAGGCTTATTAATTATATATATTACTAACTACTCCCTTTAGAAGCTTCTCTATACATCTCTAATCTTAAGTAGTAAGAACTAACTAAGAGCTCCTACTAGAAGAAGGCCTACTTCTAGGAGGCTTACTGAATTAAGCAAGAACTCTCTTAGGGTTAAATGGCTCTATACTATAGGCTTCAAAGCTAGAAAGTATATTCTTCTTTGTGAATAAGGTCTCCTAGGTACTATTAAATAGGTGGAAGAAGTCTTATTTAGTAAGAGCTGTAAATCCTATTAATTTATACATAAAGCGTACTAGGGTATCTAAGTAGGCTATTAATAGTAGCTTAAACAAGGCTACGTCTAGAGGCTACAGTATATAGGTTGAGTAAGGTAGATAGACTACTAGCAGAATCCTATTCTAATTATAGTAGTTGATAAACTTTATAGAGATGTAAGATCTATAGCTATCTAGAATTAAGAGCCTATATACTTACTAAGCTACCTTCTTTATTCTTAATTTAAATACCTGTTCTAGCTAGTATAGGCCTAGATTATTATTCGTCTAGCCTGTAGGAGATAAGGTAAAAAAGGCAGTATACTAAGCTAGATTAAAGTCTTATAGCTAGGTGTCTTAGATATTACTAGTTATTACTTGATAGATAAGGCTTAGAGGTAGGGCAGAGCTATTAGTACAGATATAGGTAATACAGGTAATCTACTTATAGTTACTATCCTATATAGCCTACTTAAGGGTACCTTCCTTATATATCTACCTAGAGAAAATTCGCTTTGTTCTTGCAAGTACACTAATAAGGTAGCCCTTCTTATCTATATTATATATATGCTGTAGCTTAATCTAATACTCCTAAATCTTTTACTAAAGAAGCTTAAAATAGAGCTTATATTTAAAGGCTGAATTAGCTCTCTTCCTATCTTAATCTAGTCTAAAGGTCTAGTGAGTAACTAGGGAGATTTAATGCCTCTTAAGGAAGTAATCTAGCTAGGCTTTACCTACTTCTCTACTATAGATTTCCAAGGCAAAGTTATATAGCTATTGCTTTGTAGGTAGTAGGCTATAATTGTAGAGGTGATTAATATACTTTAGAAGCTCCTTCTCTTGCTAATTATTAAGTAGTTGTTAATTTTTGTACTATACAGCATAAGAGCTCTAGATACCTTACTAGCGCTTTAATAGCCTGCTTCTTCCAATACTATAGATTTTTACTATTACAGTAATATTAATTAATTCTCCTAGTTCTAGGGATTCTAAATGTGCAAGCGCTTCCTCAATATAATCTATATTAGTAGAGTTATAATAATATTAAAATTTGGTAAAATCTGCTGTAAGTGTACACTAGACAAGACTATACGTCAGCTAGTAACATTTAGTAAGACATCTTTAGGCATTTTTTGAGAGAACATCTATCAGTGGTAAAAGAAAGAATAAAAGGATTTAGCAAAAATGCTTGAGTGCAGAGTGTAATAAAGAGGTAAAGGGGGGCTGTAAGATGTAATAAGTAATAAGGAGAGGTGTACCTACCTACTTATACTTATAAAACATAGTTATATATATAGTAGGTTATTACGTATAGAGGTAGTTACTATTTATAATCACGTGATTTATATTAGATAAATTATATTATATATAATTATAGATAACATAGTTCTCTACAGGACTAACTTATATAAATAGTCTCTTATTCCCTAAGGAGAATATTTATAGGTAGGTGTATAAAAAAGGTTAAGCCTATAGACTAACCTTAGAGGTTATATAGTATTTTACAAATAACAGCTTTACCTATAAACTATTCTCTAAATACTATAATAGGTAGTATAGTATAGAATAATAATAGTGCGCTGCAGGGTTTTAATTAGGGCTAGGTCCTAGGTAGATACCTTAAGCAAAGCAAAAATACTCAAACCTGAAACATATTTTCTAGAAACAATATACTGCTTTTAAATCCTCACGTACTATTATATAGAGCTAGAAAAGATATATATTCTCTGTAGACTACAGTTACTATTATATCTATACTTGAAGCTATTTATCCCTTTAACCTAGATCTACTCCCTTGTTAGTTTATATATATATTCTAGCTACATAAGTTATAAATATCTTAATATACCTTACAGGATTTATTCCAATTCATCTAGATATATAATACATTTATCTTCTATTATCTACAGTATTACATTTAAACTGTATTAACAATTCTCTTGATATATTACCTTGGGCTCTATCCTACTATTATACTCTGTAAGGGCTTCACTTATAAAGATATATAACTTATTATAACTAAGAAGGATAGAGTACTATATATTATATTAATAATATACTTACTTAATCAAAAAACTTTTTATAACTCAGAGAAGTAGTAGAAAGCATAAGTTATCCACCTAATTATAGAGAGCTTATACTAATATTACTACAGAATTCTAATAATTATAGGTAATAACCCTAAGAAACGTTACATGTACCTAGTTACTCTATTTCTCTTATTAGCAATTTTAGATAGAATTATTTCCTAAGTTAATAGGCCTGCAGACTTGCTTTCTCTTAAGGTACTATAGTAGCTAATATAGATAATAATACTATACTAGTAGGAAACTGGTATTGCTATTATCTATTGCACCTGGAATTAATTAAGGAATATGTCTCTAGTATATACTATAAAGCCTAGTAGCCTAGATAAAATAATGTGTATATAGATTATAAGAGCTAATTATACAGCTATAATAGCTGTAATTATCTATAATAATAAACAGACGTCTTAGGCTATAAAGAGTAAGAAATCTTCTAATAGAATAAGGTGACAACTAATGCGTAGTAGGGTTAAATAAAGATAGCACTCTATACCTAATCTTAATTAGAAGGGGATAAGGAGAGCTTATCTATAACCTATTAGGAAATTAGCTCCTTAGCTTAACTAATACACTATAGAATATATCCTTTCTTAATAATAATAACTATGTAATTAGGCTAGTAATACTACTAGTGGATAAGATACAAGCTTAGCTATAATATAACCCTAGTTAACTAGATATTATATCCTATCTTTTTAGAGCCTGTAACTATCTTGTAAACCTCCTAGATATTCTATAGCCTTTTATTAAAGTATTAAATGCTATACTATTTAAGCCTTACTTTCTAGATACTAAGCCAAATAAAACTAGAGGCTACCCCTAGTATTATAAGAGATATCTAAGGTATAGAGCATTATACTATATATATTCTTATACTAATCAATAATAAAGGTTAACTTAAAAATACTATCTTCTAAGGTGTGCCTATTAAAACAAGATCTTAGTTACTAAGGATAAGTGTACTAAGAATATATAGTATACCTAGTATATATAGGGGTAATACTCTATAGTATTCTAATACCTACTATTTATAATAGATATAGATACAGTAGTAGTATATATTAGTAGATATCTTATATTTAAGCCATTAAACTATTAGTAGGGTAACTATTTCTTCTCTGCTAATACAAGTATTAAGCTTTATTTACACCTTAAAACCATATATAATATAGTATTAGATCTTATAGTTAGAACAAAGGCATATTTCTGTTACTAATATAGGCTATAGGTAATAAGCAACTTTAATTAGTACTCCTATAGGATTTATTATACAAGAAACCTAACTATTTACTATAGAATTATAATAATAGATAGTATTTTAGCTACCCTAGGACGTTGCCTATACTGTATAGGCGAAGGACTCTTTAAGCAGTTTAAGAATCATCAGAAATTTCTTTAGTATATTGAGAACCATATAGAAATTACAAGAAAGGGCTATAATAGATTATTTTATCCTCATTCTTCTTATACTAATAATAGTTCTTTACTAGCTAGTAAGTTGTAAAGTTATTTAGAAAATATATACTATATTAGACTCTCTAAACTATTAGATTAGGTACTATATATAGGAAGCTTAAGTTTATAAATTTACAAGTTTTGTAAGAAGATAGCTTAAAATATAGGATATCCTAACTATGTATACTGCTATTCTTAGGCAATCCTACTTAAAGGATATATATACTATATACCTAAAGAATATAAGTACTATAGCAGAAGTTTTCTAGTATAGATCTATTGTAATATCTGTAGCATAAACTACCCCCTAAAATATAATCTAATAGACTATCTACTAGTATTCCTTCTGTTTATCTAAATTTAGAACTAGGGGGGTTAGTAATATACTAACAACTAATACCCTAGAGACTTACTATTTTCTCTTATTAGAGGCTAAAAGTAAAGGTGAAGCGTATAGGTAACCACTCCTACCCACTTTAGGAGTTTCTGCATTATTATTGTAAAGTAGATAATAATTAGCCCTAGCTATATAATCTATAGAGACTAAGCCTATATATAACAAGGAGCTTTAAATAGTACTATAAATATTGCTAGAAAATAGACTAAGGTATAGAAAATGCATATTAAGGCTATATCTAGAGTTTTATTAGCTTTTTTCTTTATAATTATAGCTTAGTTACTTGTATTTACAGCAGGACTAGTAAGGTAGAAAGGGGGGAGGGTAATTAAGAGATAGTAACAAGGTAGTTAAGGGTAATAAGATAGTTAAGGGTAACTAAGAGGCAGGTAACTAGTAGTAACTAAGAGAGTTAGTAACTAAGAGGTAGTTAGTAACTAAGAGGTAGGTAAATAAGAGGTATAGGCAAAGAGGGAGTAGTAAGGTAGGTAAGGTAATAATAATCTAGGGAGACTGAATTAGTTAAGGGGATAATATTATTAAGTGTTAATTATTATTAGGGGGAAATAGCCACCTTTATATAGGCGTTGGGATGTTAGCCTATAGTATCCTTTAATATTTAAGGTACTAAGGAAAGTGAAGTTAATAGGGGTGCCTAGCCTCTTAAGCCTAATATACTAATACTATATACTATCTCCTATAGGTTATTTAGGTCCTAAACTAGTATACTATCTTACAGAAACTGCTAAAGTATACTAGTAGCCCTATTAAGAGTATTAAAAAAATCCAATAGAAATTCTAAGTAAGATTTCTATATCTTATAAGAGTGGTTATAGTTATAGCAGGTTTATACTAGATAAAAATAACTTGCCTATAAGAGAGTTAGTTATTAATATAGAACTATCTCTCTTATATATAGGTATTAGAGGACTATAAGGTAAGGGACTAGCTATAAGGTATTAAGGGGCTTTAAACCCTGTAGCTAAGGACAGGGTAGTGAATAATACTATCCTTAGTATAATATAGGATCTAACCTAGAGATTAGAAACAAAGCTAGTACCTTGTCTAGTATATAAAGAATTAAGGTACAAGTAATATATCACTTTACTCCTATTATAATAGATACCCTAGTTAATCTTAAACTACTATAACTATTACTATTATTACTAGCATTTTTCACAAGTTTTAAAGTTTACAGCCTATTTGATAAACTCCTTATTAGCCTATTATATAATAACCTTAAACTGTTATTAGAGCAGAGGGTAAACCTATACTAGATTTAGAAGGGTTATACAAAGTATATATATTCTAGTAAGTTTTAGTATTTCTAACTCTCTTTATTCAAGTTTTAGCAATTGGTATATCTATATTATTCCCTTATCTATATAAGCCTAGCTAGTAATCCCTATAGAGGCCTCCTAGTAGAATACCCCTATAATAATAAATATAACAAGGTAATATATTAGTTATTCTAGGACGAGTAGTATAGATACTGTATATCTAGGCAATATATAAGTCTAAAGTCTTTATAGTATATATAAACTTATATAGTCTAGGTAATATCTTTAAGAGTACCCTAAGATATTTAGATTAGTACTTAGTTAAGTTTAGTAGGTAGATCCTAATTTTATTAATAATATACTATCTTGTAGCTAATATATATACTAGATTAAAGAATACTCTAACTACAAGATTTTAAGCCTTATAATTATACTATTACAAATTCCTATAGTAGCTAACTAGTTTATATAGTATACGTGTATAAAAATTAATAGACTTAAGAATACTATTCAGCTTATATGGATAGTTCAGATAAACTCTATAATAGAAGGCCTATCTTTAGAAGAACCTAATAGCTATAGAAGTATCTATATCTATTAAATATCTTGATTCTATTAATAGATCTAGCATAGATCTTTTAATATTATACTATAAAGTATTGCCTCTAGTACCCTAAATTATTATAGCAGCCTTAAGAATTGCGCTATTGCTGGTGTTAAACAAAGAGGTTAACTCCCTTAAGTTAAATAAAGGTCTATTCAGCTAATAGGCTACTAGGATAACTTTATCTACTAGGGTTAAGCTGTATAGGAGTAAGATTTAGTATATATATACCTATAAAGATATTTAAGAATTTCTTAGTATTTAGGCCTAACAATATGTAGAGGTTAAAGATTATATTATCTTAAGGATTATGCTCTAAAATAATAGTAAATATATAGTAGTTTAAGTCTATTATACTAAGCAGGACTCTAATTCTAATAGAGAGGGTATAATTAGTAGAACACTTAAACAGAATTTAGGAGAAATAGAAGCCTTTAGTAGATATCCTAAAGTAATTGATAATAATAGGGCATAAGCTATCAAGTATTAACTAGTCCCTAGAGAGTAGTACTTTAGCCTAGTTTAGGATACTTACTTTAAATTCCCAAATAAATTCCTAGAAAAGGTGAAGCTTTGAGAATTCGTAGGTATAATTAGATATAATTTTACTATAGATTTTAAATAGTTCCCTACTATCTTAACTATGAATAGATATTTAGTTTAAGAGGTCTATAGTAGTAGTAGGAAGTAGCAATATATAAAGTAAGAAATAGCAAGTAGAAAAAGAGGTAGGAAGTAACTAGTAGGGATTAGCAAAGAGCAGAGTCTAGATTAGAAGACCTTATAGGCTAAAGTGTATTAGTAGTACTTATATAGTACTAGGTAATATAGTCTTATTAATAAGGGAATATAAGTCTACCCTTTACTGTAAGGAGTACCTCTAGCCTAGAGCTAGGCATATATATAGTATAACTAGTACCCTAAAATATATAGTTGTATATATTAGTTATAGATTATATAGTAACCTTGTTATTAGTGCCTATAAGCCTTCTAAGTAGTCTATTACTTTTAGATAACTCCTTAGCACAATGTTAGGCCCCTTGCCTAACCTACTAGATAATACCTAGGATTAGGGTTATATAATAGAATTGGGATACTATCTAGAACCTATACATAAGTAGGGCCAGTAAGGACTAGAGTAGGTGTTACCTAGGTCTTATTACCGCTAATAGCATATAGAATCTCACCTTATTAAGTGAACCCCTATAAAGGTAGTAGCTATAAATATAGTAATTCTATAGTATAAATAAGGATATAGTAGGAGATAGAACCTTGCCTCTCTACCCTGTCTATTCTCATTCTACCTATATTAAGACCACTGTCTAAGGTAAAGATAGCTAAGAATAGGTAGATCAGATTGTATAACTTAGTATACTAATAAAAAACTAGCTCTAGGGTAATGAAAGAGTGCAGGGTATACAATCTATATGATATTACACGCATTTCCTACCAGCCTATATAGCTATATATATCTATTGTATTACAGCTAAGGGCACTATCTCTATATATCTCCATAATAACTTCTATACCTATACTTAAGAAGTAATAATATATTAATAGAAGCCTAGCTATAAATTATTTCGCCTTTTAGTAAGATATATAACTATACTTAAGTTTACTACAAATGTTCTTATCTTTAATATACTATTTATATATAGTGTACTAAGTACTAGGAGACCTATAAGTACTATCCACCTAATATTATTACTATATATATTATTATTAGAAGAGATATATAGTAGCTTACTAATAGAGTAAACAGAGAATACTAATTTAATAAAAATTATAGTATATTAATATACTTGCAAACTAATATATTATTAATAGGAATAAGGGGATTATAAAGCTATAGGGAAGAAGTAGGAGGCACAGATCTAGTATAGAAGGTAAACTTAAGTTATTAAGAGGAGGGGGCTCTAAAGCCACTAGCTATACTAATCTTCTTTTACTAAAAGAAAAGGAGTATATAAAGAAAAATATAGAAAAAGGAGTAAACAAATACTGCTGTAGGGATATAGTGCTGGTTAAGGCTATAGAGATACTATAGTAAGAAAGGCTTAGCTATTTTTATATACTTCAGATGACTTTTCCCAAAGCTCTTTATATAATCCTTTTTTCCTTATTAGCTCACTATGCGTTCCTTGGTTAATAATCTAGCCCTCCTTAACTACTATAATCTTATCTACTTTAGCAACAGTAGATATACAGTATATAACTATTACTATTATTTAATTTAAAGCAAGAGTTGCAAGAGCCTTTTAGATATCTAGCTCTATAATCTTATTAAGCATAGAAGTAGCTTTATCTAATAGTATAATAGATGGATTCTAAACTATAACATAAGTAATTGCAATATATTAGCGTTAGCTACTAGAGAGGTAAATACCTCCCTTACCAACTACAGTCTTATAGCTATCTAGAAAGGACTTAATTATATTATAGATACAAGCTATTTTATATACTATCTCTATTTCTGCCTAGGAAAAATCTTAACTAAATTATACATTACTAGTAATTAATCCACTAAATAGTTATAGGTCTTGCTATACTATCCTAATAGCTTCCTAAAGACTAGATAGTAATATATCTCTTAGCTTGTAGCTATCTATAGTAATTTCACCCTATTAGTGTTTAAATAAAGGATTCTTTTAGCATTAATAAGTACTCTACTTAGGCTTTAGTATAAACTTAGTATCCTCTTAGTTAGCCTAGTAATGTTCCTCCAATATGATACAAATAAAACAAAACTCCTAACTAAGCTTAAGTAGTAAACAATATGCTAGATAACAAAGGCATAGCTAAGTACTAAGATTTAATTAGATATAAGGTCTTAAAGGAAGCCTTAAAATTCAAAGAAATAGGTATAACTAAGGTAACTTTTAATAATTGCCTTAAGATCCTGCTTAAATCACGTACACTAGGATATGATTTAGTTAAAAGAAATCACTATATTATATAGATAAAGAGATTCTATAGATATATAGGAAGCCTTACAGATATTTTCTACCTATTAAGTATACTTAGGTCTAGCCTATTCTATACTAAGGTGTCTAATAAGCCTATAGAAGAGAATAAAGCTGATAACTAGCAAAGCTATATATATACTAAACCTAGGCATAAAATACATAAGTGTAAAAGTAATATCTAGAAGCATTAGAACAAGGCTAAAGAGTATCTTATAGACTATAGTACTAAGCAATTAGGTTTACTTAATTACTTTATTAATTTCTACTAAATTTTCACTAGTATAAAAGTCTATAGATAGTCTTATAACATATAAGAAGGCTAGAGAAGAGGTTAAGAAATAAGCAGAGGCCTGTATACAGGCACTTACCTAGAGGTTAATACTATCTAGTATACTATTAAGTAAATAGTAGCTAGCTAGTGTAGTAATATTTTTCTATAGTATAATACTTAACTAAGGGATAATCCTGTCTATAATAATACCTAGTTCTTAAGGTATTACTATATTTATAAAGTATCCTATTAATAGGATAGTATATTAAATAGTAACCTAAAATGTAAAGTAATAGTTATCTTTAGGACAGAGGCAGGGAAGGATAAACTTCTTAAAGGCAGCCTAAGTATTAATTTAATCACTTCTAGTAGCAGAATTTAGAAAAAGTAGTAGTATCTCTTTATCTATGTTACCTTGCACGCAGGATAAACTAGAGATATACTAAATATACGTTACTAATATAGTAGATATACTAACTCTTATAATGGAGAAGAGCACTCTCCCTAGGAGCTAGGGCTAGAATAAAATAGAGAGGACTACTTGAAATAGGCCCTCTAAGGCAAAGGCCCTAGTGTATATAAATAAATATAGCTTCTTTAAAAGTAGTGTAAGAGCTATAGCTATCTACACAATTACTATACTAATAGCATAGAATATTATTAGTTAGGAGACTACTAGGGCGTAATAAATAGCGTAGTACACTACTTCTACTAGATAGCTTAAGGCAATTATAATAGTAATAAAAATCAGTTATTTTTATCTATTCCTATATTAATCAATTTGCTCTTAAGATACGTAAACTATATATACTAATATTCTAATATAGTAGAGTATAATAGTAAAGGTATACGTATACTCAAAGATAGAAGACTATATTAATTAAGATTACCTAAAGTAATTCATTTTGTAAGATATAGGGATTTTGCCCTAATAATAATTAAGGATAAGAAATTTGAGTATATCTATAGTAATACTGCTATCTTATAAACGCCTTAGTTAGCTAGTATAACTAGAGGTAGATCTATAATCTGCAGCTTATATAGTATAATCCTTAATCTAATAAATATAACTAGGCTATATATACGTAGAGAGAGAAGTAAATTCACTTAGTAGAGGATATACAATCTATAATTATGTATAATAATAATATAAAATATCTACCTAAATATAATTTCTATAAGATATATATCCACTAATATAATAGATATATAGTACTAGCCTATTAATCCTTTTTTAGATAACTAGTGTCTCTAATATGCGCGTCGCATAATATATAGTAAACTATAAAAGGAAAATAGCTAATATAAACGTTTAACTAGTAAAAAGCAATGTAGTAACCTAGAGTAAAAGTACTCTAGGCTATAAAGTCTTTCTGTTCTCTATAGGACTTTCTAAATATAATATTATAGCAAAGTATATATAGAGAAATATCCCCTAGGAATTATAATTATTAAGTAGATAAAGGTCTAGATCTACGTAGGTAAGTTATTATACTATTTAAATACCTTAAGACCTTATAGTAGATATACTATATAAAATAGAAGCAGATTATAGTAAAAGGTATTATAACCTATAAGCTAGAGAAGTGGAAACTACTAAGAAGATAGTAAGTAATAATTATAACAATAACAAGGCTACTATTAGTTGGAATTAGGTAAAGTAAGATAGTAAAGGCTAGAGTAGTATAGAAAAAGCTACTAAAAATATTTATAGCTGTAAGTATATAAGTTGGTACTAAAATAGCAAGGAGGATAGAACCTCTTATATAGCTACTAACCCTAGGTTACTACTCCTCTCTAGAAGTATAGCTAGTAGTAAAGCTAATTAGAGGCTAATTAAGCAGAGGTGTTACTAGTACCCTAGAGGCATTAAGCTTCTAGTTATATAAGCCTATAGTTGAATAGGATTAGGAATATATAGATAGACTCTTTAATTCCTTAATAGTGCTATTTAAAACCAGCTGCAAAGCCAGCCAGATACTATATTATTACTAGTCCTATTTATATTATTACAGGATAAAGAATATCTACTATATTTAATAATAATAGTAGAAAATATATGTTTAATATTGCCCCTAGCTATAACTAATGCAAATCTATAGTTTAAGTATTTAGCTTCTTCCTCCTCTCTATTAACCTTATATTTACTAATTATATCTAACTTATTTCTAACTATAATAATGGTAGGCAGTGCAGGAGGGGGTAAGGTAGAGCTTAGGTTTTTATCCCTAACTAGTGCCTTTACCTTATGTATCTGCTGTGGTATCTTCTTAAATATTAATAGATTAGAGAGATTATAGACATAAAGGGCTCTATTAGCCTTACTTATTATCTTATCCCTATATGTATCCTTACTATATATATTAGTAATCTCTGGCTTATATATCTAGTTCCTATGTGTAAATAGTATTATGAATTATTCTATATGTGTTATAGATTTATACAACCTAGTATATATACTATTAACTAACTAGGAACTCTGTTAGACTATAGTGAATATACTAAAAACCTATAGAACGCACTTTATTAATTAATGCTATTTTGCCTACCCTGTATTTACTAAGCACTACTAATTTAAAAGGAAAACGCTTATTCTCTTACTGTAAAGTACCCCTATTTATAACTTAGTAGGCTATTATATCTAACTAATTAAATATAGCTGGAAGAGGAAAGGTATACGTAAAGAGAATGCAGGTAATAAAGATATATAGAAGGTAACTAGTAAAGGTAGCAAGTTAAGGAGTGAAGGATAAAGGAGGTCTTAGCCTTTATAATATATCCCTAGCAAATATACCTACTTAAGAAAGCTTCTTACTTTTAAGATTAGTACTTAGTAGGTAGCTTATAATCTATATTTACTAAAGCTAGAGCTCTTTGCTTTTAGTATTCCTAGCTGGCTAGCGTATATTATTATAGAAGTACTTTAGTACTCTTAAGGTAGGGCCTAAGGCAGGGAGGAGGCACTAAGGCATAGTCTTAACTAGGATAGATTAGGATCTTAGAGGGGATATCCCCTCTAAGATCCTAATCTATTACGCCCCTTAACTAGAGAACACTGGGTCTCCTAGTAGTTATTATAAAAAATGGCTATAGTAAGCTTATATAAGGCTAATAGTCTAGAAGTTATAAACCCTTATATAGTTAATAATCTATTATATATATTGCACCACCTTAAGCCCTCTAATATTATTACTATAGGTTAGATCTACTTATGAAAGTTATAAGCTAATTTAAAGAAGATTACTAAAAAAGCCTTCTAGGAATTCTTTTATTATAGGATAAAGAAATAATATCTATAGTTTATCCCAGCAAAATATAGACCTTATAATAGAAAACTAGACAAGTTCCTACCTAGGGCTAAAGTAGTAGAACTAGACTAGTCTATAACTGAATTTTTTAAAGGGAAGAAGTAAATAGGAGAAGGACTTAATTATCTAGTAAAGGCTATAGTACCCTTTAGTTAGGGTAAAGTTATACCTAGAAATAAGTTAAAGATAATATAGGGTACCTAAGACCCTATATTTATTTCTAAAAGTCTATACCTATAAATAAAGTTATTTAAGGGCTTAGATAAATCTAAGACTAATAGAGAGCTATTATATATTAGGATCTATGCGCTGCTTCTTTTAGGGTCTTATAAAGTTAAGTAGCTTAGGGAATAGGTTAAGACCTATAAGAAGCTCTAGAAAGGATAGAGTACCTAGAGTAAAATACTAGATATTATTATAGGTGAATATAAAGTTAGTAAAGACACTATTAAAGAATAGTATAAAAGAAAGAAGGTATACTTTAAGCTTACAGAGAGGCAGGGTATAGGCTCTTTATTAGAAATAGGAGCTGTAAGTAGGGAGTATATTATATAATACTATAATAGCAGCAACGCTAACGTACTATAGCCTTAAGAAGCTCTCTACTAAAGATATCAAATTACTCTATAACTATTAGGACTAGAATATAGAAGCCCCCTCTTAAAACCCTAACTACCTTATAGATACCAACTACCTTATAGTAGTTATAGTTATTAAGGGTATAAAGGTATATAGCTATAGACTTAAGGAGCTTCCTATAAGTAGCAGTAGGCTTATTAACTTGCTTTAAGAATATATATTACTTAAGGTGCTAGCAAAGGGAAATATCTAGTTCCTAGATAAGTCTAAAATATAGTTTTCCTAATAGCAACCCTATAAAAGATATTAGCTCTATTATACCCCTTCTAGAGGCCTTAAATTAATAAATAGGTAGCTATTTACGCCTAAGACTGCTAGATTAGATAGGGCTCCCTTACCTAGTATAGCTTAATTAACCTAGCAAGAGCTAGTCATTGCTTTAGAAACTCTAAGCATAGTTAGTAATAGTGCTAGCAATAAGAATAGGCCTCTATAATTAGGAAATTATATAGTAATTAAAGAAGTAGATTCTAAATAGTAGTAACTATAGGGTATAGATCTATAAGGCACTATTACTACTTAGTAACTAGAGTAATATTAGAGATATAAGTAATAAAGGGGACACTTAATATTTTATAATAGATACTAGGGTAGATTATAACTAAGCCTAGCTCTAGCTCTATATGCTCTTAATTAGTTCCCCTTCTCTATATTTCTAAGTATACTTTTATCTCTTAGTATACTTTTTTACATAGATTAGATTATATCTAGGGTAGTAGGATAGTAATATCTCTTAGCCTAGTCTTAAGTTCTCTGGATTCAAGTAGGAATAGCAAGCCTATAGTTTTTAGTAGGTACATAATTACCCTAGTAATTACCCCTTTTATTACTAAGTACTATAGTATATTAGTCTATAATTAGTAATTTAATAGCTTCTCTACATGCCTAATAGTAAACTTCTAATCTAATCTTTTTTTCTAACTTAGTAGGGAGGGTATACCAATATAGTACTATTTACCCCTAATCTTATATATAAGACTACCCTTATAGGGCCTTACTTGTAGTAAGATCCTATAGTCCTTAGCTTAAAGGTATAAGGGTATATAGTAATATAATATAGGCAAAGGGTAGTACTAATATTAGAAAGAACTTTAATATAGCTTATAAGTATAGTATATTTATATTACTATAGAATAAAAGACTATAGTATAGTTATATACTAAGTGTAGACGTAGTAGAACTTAATAGAGCTAAGAGCTACACCTAAGTATATAACCTTTTTCTACTATATAGCCTATATGGAAAAATATTCATCCTTTACTTATACATAATAGTTAAAGAAAGTTAAGGAATATACTTGCATTTAGGTCTGGATAATAGTAAAAGGATAATTTTTATCTCTATACTTATCCTTAATTATTATTAGAATTATTAGAACCTCCCTACTAGAGATGCTTTTTATCTTCTATAGGTTTAGTATCTCTTAGATAATTACCTAAGTTAATAGGAGGTCCTTAGCTATTAGTACTAGTATTTTTTTGCATTTAGCTGCTGTAGGTGCCCCCCTTAGGGGCTACTATACTTAAGCTACCTTACTTACCTAGTTAGCTATAGTTAACTAATAGGGGGGTTTCTTAGCTATTAGTAGTAGGTATAGTAAGTGGTAACTCTGCCTAAAGGTTAAAATATAGCTAGAATAGGGGAAGATAAAGTTTACCTTAGAGCTTTTGCAGCATATAAGAGTAACTAGTTTAAGCTATCTTTAGTATAGTAAATAGAGGTTACTATAGATTAACTCTTAATAGTAGTAAAGACTATCCTATATAGTAGTTAGTATACTATCCAGGAATAACTACTACTTATCCTTCTTATTTCTAAATATATTACTTACTTATAGTAGGCATATAATAAGGTATAGCTAGTATTAAAAGTGAAAAGAGGGAAGCCTATAAGTATAAGTATCTATCTAAGTATAAGACTAGATATATTAACTAATAGTGGAAGTACTAGAAGTAGGTAGTAAAATAAGTTCTATATAGCTATAAGTAAGCTATCTATATATAAGTACTAGTTATCTTTACCTTAGCTTTAATTATAGCAAATTAGGGGAAATATAAGCTTTAATATACCTTAGTATAGTAATAGTACTTATAAGAGGGAGATGCTCTAGGGACTCTAGTACTACTAAAAGGGGAATTCTAAAGGGTTAATTCAATAAAGATACCTAAGGATACTCTTAGAGAGATAAGAAAAGACAAGCCTAGTACTAGAATAGTTAACAGATATTATAAACTCTTATACCTATATTCCTACTACGTCCCTCTTCCCTCTTCCCTACACTCTATACTTCTAGACTTACCTTATCTATAGTTCTAGTACTAATCTCCTTTTTATAGGTATAAAGAGGCTTATATACTATATAGGTCTTAGTATTAATTTATATTAAGGATGCTATATCTCAACTCTAATAGTAGTAATCTAGTATTATTATTAGGTACTCTAGCTATTAGGTAACTTACTTATAAACTTAGGAGAGTGCTACTTATTATACCCTAGTTACCCAACTATTATAAACCTTAGTAGAACTAATTCCACTATATATTTAAGGAAGCTAGGACTAATATCCACCTAAACAATAGATTGTTAAAAATTGCGCTATTATAAGGTTCTA
>ML977752.1:0-23015 GCA_010015725.1 Amniculicola lignicola CBS 123094 | reverse complement strand
TATAGCCTTTAGCTAGCTATATCTCTCTAAGCTAGTAATAATAAGGTAAGATAATATCTTACCTATAAGGAAGCTAGCTTTATTAAAGTTATAGGTATCCTTATTATAGATACTATACTACACCTTAGTATACTATATAAGCTTAAACTAGGCCTTAATAGTCTTAGGATCCTTATAGAGGGCTCTCTGTTAATTATATAGTTAGTTGTATTACGTCTTAATGCTTATAGTCTAGTTAATAAAGTTCCTAGGCTACTTCTTACCTACCTAGCCAGCGCTATGCTTAGTAAGTAGCTTATTTACTATATCTTATATAGTACCTAGAGAGGGTAAAAAGCCTTACAAATCTAGGTTAAGTATATATCTAATAATTACCTCCTCTTCTAGCTTTGTAAGCTTCTTTGAATTTGGCTTATAATTGCGTTATAATACAACCCCAGCGCGTCAGTTGTAGAGGGTTGATTAAGGGATATTAAACATCTATACAGCGCGATTTATGCTTTAAATCTAGCCTTACTTAATAGAGGAGATAGTAATATTAATATCTGCTTCTTTGTAGGCTGACTAGGTATTAGTTAGTAGAGCTATTATAGTAGAAAGGTAGTAGGTTATAGATAGTTTATTAGGGTGGCAGCTTGCTTACTTTAGTAGCTTACTTACCAGCATGTTATAGTATAGTAGGGTTAATATAGTTAGTAACTACTAGGAGATATATAGTACTCCTATATACTATATAGTAATATAGCTTTAGTCTTTTATAAGTTACTTATTATCTAAGAGTAGGTAGTTAATAGGGGACAGAAGGAGTTAACTAGAGGTTAATAATCTAGAGATAGCTTAAGTTACCTAGCCCCTTTATAGGCTCTCTCTCTACTCTACTAATAAGAGGGTATAAGGTAGACTCTTCTATATTAATTATTTAAGGTTTTTATATCTATAGTATATTATTATATACTATTATCTATACCTCTATAAGTTATACTATTAAGGAGGTATAATATCCTCCCTATCTAGTTAGAATAATATAGGGATATATATATCCCTCCTATTTACTTATTAATATCTCACTTTACTAGCTAGCTACTCCTAGGACTTTACTAGGCTATATATACTACTTTACCTTAGTACTAAATACTAAGGCACTTTAGTAGAATCTCTATAGTAATACTACTAGGAGTTTAGGATTAAGAGCCTATAATCTAATATATATACAGCCTTAGTCTTATATATAGTTATTAGAGGTAGCTCCTAGTTTATAGTATCTAGTAGTACCATCTATATTAGGTTTAAAGTACTGGATAGTATTATATACTTTATCTATTATATAAAAATACTGCCTTATTAGGGGATAGCTCTAAGGTTAGGGAATAAGATTATATACTATTAATAGGGTGTCTCTATAGCCTAGTATAGCTATTTAAGAACTTTAGATATTAGAACCCTATTATACTTTCTATATACTATAGCTTATAACTACCCCTAGAGTTATAAGGTTATATCTAAGTAGAAGGAAGTAGTATAGAAATAGTAGATACTGTTTATATATTGTAGTATAAAGGGGTAGTTTCTTAGAGCTACTAGTACTCTATATAGTATTTTCAACTTTATAATAGCTAATCTCCTCCTTATATTTTATATTGTTTACCTTTTTTTTAGGCTACTTCTTAGCACTTTAATCCTCTTCTAGGATACTAGGGTTCTTCTATACTAGACTAACAGCTCTAACTATTACTAGTAGGTAGCCCTAGCCTTACTTAATACCACTTAGGTAGTTATGTTACTAGTTGATTTAATAGTAATTATAATTATGGCTACCTCTACTAAGCAAGTCAGCTGGACTAAATAGGCTATCTTATTTACTCTCTAATCCATTTTCTATACAAACGTATAGCCTCCTGTCTAAAGTATTTCCCCCTACTAACTTGCTAGATTATCTGCCTTCTTTTACCTTTGTTTAGCTATAAGGTGAAGTTGGCTATGTATATAGCACTAATATGCTTAATCACAGCTAATATTATAGTTTTTCTCATTTGGTAAGTTAACTATACAAATATCCTAACTCCTTCTTACCTAGAGTAGGCTTGAAAAGGGAAAGATAATATACGAATTAGCGCTCCTACTTGTCCTCTCTATTGGAATAGGTCTTTCTGCACTCCTTTTATGCTAGCAACTTTGTTAGCATAGAAATACATAGGCAGTGCACCAAGACTAATACGTAAAATATTTCTTTCAGGCCATTTTTGCAGCTAATTCAATTGCAACAGTACCTACTCTTGTTGGGATAGTAATTATTCTACATCTTATACTACAAGCTCCTGAGAAGGTTGACCATCGCTTATAGCTGAAGGTTTATCTGGTATTTTGACACCCCCTTTTCAATTATATAATCTGACACTGCCAGGCATGTATAACCACCCAGTTCTTATGTATAGCAAGCTACTGCTTTGCTGCAGCTAAGCGCTGGATTACCCAGCTTGTCAATGCACCTAGAACAGACATAGAGCTAGGAAGCGTTACTCGTCTAACACGAGAGTAGTTAGGAGATTTGGAATATTTACTATTAGCGCTACACTATATGAGAACTTAAGACAAGCTTTTTTATAGACTGCCCCAATAGTCCTGCCCCACTTTCCAACACCACTTTGTGACAATTCCGTCATTGCTTCGCTTAAGATGCTATGCTGTTAAAGCCTAGACCCTGCGCTTCACCGCCTTTGGCTTTTTGCGAATCTCGTCCCAGCCCATGAGGATATGGCACAACCCGTCGCATGATAAACTAACAAATTATGGGATCCCTAGCAGTGTCTTAGCTTCGGGTTTCTATTATCTACAAGCCTAGGCGGAGCACTGTGCTTCTAAGACAAAATGCAGACTTGCAGATACGCCCCTTGACTCTATGAGGGTGTTGGCAGGGAGCTGGGATTGAACACCCTGTCAGTGAAGGCGGTGCAGTAGGACCGCATGATTCTGCGTATGTTCAATGGTTCTGGATCTGAAAACATAAGGGGGCAGAAGTGGATTCCTGAAGCATAAGTTGCGAAGCGCTAATCATGCTGCACTAGCCGTGAGTGTTAATTACCTGTTGTGCACCGGCGATACTCTGTGCCGTACAAACTAAAAGAACGGGGGTGAGGGGCGAGACCCTTTTCTCTTCTGCTCTCCGCTCTCTTGACGCGCCTCGCTCCTGTGGGCCTGGTAACTTGCATTCTTGGCATGGAACGGAGGCAAGGCTAGGGTAATCGTGCATGGAGGACCATCACTGCATTCAATGGATTTCCTACTTAGGCAACTTTGGTGCGAAGGTGCTCTCTCACTGGCTAAAAAGAAAGCCAAACGTGAAGCGACCCGAGCAGGCGCTTGCCTGGTGTGCAAAGCTGAGTCAGACACGTTCGAAACTCGTATGGCAACATCGTAAGCATCTCACCGAACCTGTACGCTTCGAGGTTAAAATCATTGCTAAACTAAGTTACAGCTGTTCTAACGTTGAATTGACATATCACGCCACGCTCAAGATCTACAGACTAGCCTATGGCGCCTTCGCCGAGCAACAAGCAGCCATTCTCACAGGCGCCTCGCGTTTTCCTAGTTTCGACAAATCCAGGTGACAATAGCAAGGACGACCTAGCAAGACAATGTGCTTTCGGAGTGAATGGAATACATGACAAAAATTCAAGCTGTGGTTGGAAGAGTCTACTTGCTACCCCAAGGCTAGGCTGCGTATTTCAGTAGCCATCCGTTTTCTCTCCCGCGTAAATGCAGGAAACCTATCCCCTCCCTGCTTGGCCTCACTCGCATTCGGCCCTCTCTTCCTCTTTCGGTTTGCCGAGATGATACCTAGTACCGTTCGTTGTTCGACAACCTCAGCCCGCTCGAAATCAATCACCATTACTCGACCAGTCTCCTCATTCCACAGTATGTTGCGGGGTTCGAGGTCCTTGTGCAGGATTCCAAGACTGTGGATCGCTTTGGCTGAGTTGTGAACCTCTTTAGTAATAAGTGGTCTGTTCCTGGTGGTTAGGCATTGGGAAATCTGTTTCCCCCCAAAACTGAGAAACATCATGTGTACAAGCTCGCAAATCCCCTCATAGAAATAAGGCGTCGCTAGGTCTATGTTGCCTAGATGCACTGGCACATGGATGCCCTGGATCGAACGGAGGACGTCGTACACGGTAGCCTCATGTCGAAGACGAGGGACAAAGTCAACGGGTGTGCACTTGGCTGCTACTACGTATCCGTGTGATTTCAGCCGGACTCGGAATAAGACACCACAAGCGCCAGGTAGGCTCACAGGCTTGCAGTCGGTATCTAAGTCTCTTGAGAGCTGTTGGCGTATACAAGTGAGGAAAGTGGATCGGTTGATCTGATGATGACTTTGCCCATGATCTCGAACATTTGGACAAGACATGTCAAGCGGACCCCCGTTGATTAAACCTAGTAGGCAGTTTTGCGTGCAATACTGTCCACTCTGTCCTTTGCGTGAACTCTGGGTCGAGGAACCACTGCTGGTGGCATGTACGCGAGACAAGCCCTGGGGCGAAGGTTGCCGTCGGCTCGGAGTATTAGGGTCGGGTTCTTCGTCGCTGTCTGCGTGCTGGTCCTGTGGCTGCGCGCAGCTTGAAGAGCGGGAGGGGGTATATCGTCGCCGGAGCTGGACGGGTGACATGCGAAGAAAACCGTCTTGCTGAGGCGGGCGGTATTCTGATGACGGGGCGTCCTCTTCGGGGATAGCATCCAGTAGTTCTTCATATACAACTTCCCAGCTGTTAAGCCTAGATGTGGCTTCGACACGCCACTGGTGGCTGCGAGGGGGGGTTTGTAACGCTTGCAGGGTGAAAGCCAGCATCTGCCCAACTGCTGTTAGATGCAGACGATTCAGTCTATCTGAATTGGCGGCCCACCCCGTAGCTCCGCCGACGTCCCCTTTGGGGACAGATAAGAAGTAATAGACTGTCCTGGGGTCGTCGGGAACCCGTAGGAAGACGAATGCTTCGCCGGTGCACACGCAACCATACTCCACCCCAAGCTTGACCATATAAGAGAATGCTTGTGTGATGACAGCAGCTATTAGTCGTCGAAAGCGGTCACGCGGAGTATCTGTTTCGCGACACCGGACCACCTCGTCTAGTTCCATATCCTCCAGACCCTCGTAGATGCACCCGAGCGATAGCTTGTGCGGAGGCTTGTATTCGGTGAGATAGGCCGCGATGCGAGTCTCTCTGTTCTGAATGCTGGTGTTGTAGACGCAAAACTGATCGGCTCGAGGCCGGGACGATCGTGCTGTGTGGGCGCGTGGTGCAGCCACCGCTTCTCCGCTGTCCAGCGAGTTGTTTTGGGCCCGGGCCTGTAGGCGTGGTGACCGTCGTCGCCGAGCCCCGGAGACGGTCATGGATCCGATGCCCTCCTCTAGTTCTGTTTCTGGGCTAAGGGTGTTGGCATGGTTCTCAAACTGTACCGAACCTTTGAGTCCAAATGTCCGTCGTAGTGTTCGTTGATCGTATAATCGTTCAATAATAGACGTGACAGGGTCGTCTACGGCGGAACGCTGGAAGAGATGGAGATCTAGTTCGGAACTCATCATCTTGCGCAGGATCACTTGCCCAGATTCTTCCAACGTGTGCAGCGATGTGAAGTGTCGCTCCGAGGCGAAGTCAGATGCCATAAGAACGTCCCAGATCGCTGCCTGCTGTGCTGGGAAGTCTTCCCATAGAACGAGATTTTCCGGTCGAAGCTTGTTGGTCGCATTCGAAGGGTCACCCCGCGTCGACAAGGTGGTATCAGTCTGCACGGTGAGACCGGAGTGTAGATGAGTGTGGCAGGCGTCCAGATACTCCGGAAGAGTCGTCTTGCGCGTTTTCTCTTCGGCCCTATCCTGCGCCTGCTCCGCGGCTTCACGCCTGCGTTGTTCCTCTTCGCGCCTGCGTTGTTCCTCTTCGCGCCTGTGTTGTTCTTCCTTCTGTGCCTGCTCCGCTGCTTCGCGCCTACGTTGTTCTTCGAGAAACAGCTTCTTGTAATCGGGCGACTGCTGTTCGGCCATGGCGATAATAGTAGGTAGGATGTCTAGGTTGGTTCGTTGACAGTGGTTGTCTCGGCGCGCTTCGGAGCGATAGCAGATAGTGGGCTAAAGGACAAACGCTAGCTAAATGCCTTGGGCTAGATGTTGCTCATAATAGATGGATGCGAAGGTTGTGGGAGACCAGACGCATCTTATTTGTTTTGGTTCTATTCAGCTTGGCAGCGCTTGGACCCCGGTCCAGGCGTTGTGCAGTTGCCGTAGCGCGAGTGCACCCCGTCCCTGCAGTGGCATGACGGTTCTCAATGGCAGCCTTGTCAGCTTGAGAGCACGTGCATAATACCGGCGTTCGGCAGATTTTGTAAGCCGTGCCGAGTGCCGACATTATTCTGGAGCCCTCAAACCCTCAGCAAACCAACAACAGGTCCAATTTGGGACCATTCACAGATTACTCAGAACACACCAACCCTCCGCCATTAGAGTTCGCTTGGATCATATGGTATGGCAAATGCAAAGAATACCACCAGAACAAGTTGTCATTCCTATATACACCAATAAAAGCAGGTACCTTGCTAAAGGAGTGTGCACATAGTCTCATCATCTGACTGTAAT
Organism: Amniculicola lignicola CBS 123094; assembly: GCA_010015725.1. Classification (NCBI taxonomy): domain Eukaryota; kingdom Fungi; phylum Ascomycota; class Dothideomycetes; order Pleosporales; family Amniculicolaceae; genus Amniculicola; species Amniculicola lignicola. The sequence goes on along the minus strand of ML977752.1, from coordinate 16,393 downwards.
GTAAAGAAACAGAAGGCTAAAGTAATGACAGCTAAGAAGATCTTCTATTATCCACAGAATCACTAAACTCGCGCCAAAACTCTCAGTCCACTTCAGTCGTTCATCTCAACGAACCACGCCTTCCCGACCCACGCGTTGCAGCTCGGGGGTTGCAACGTTATGCCGGAGCTGTCAAGTCAACTTAATTGCTTGCTACAATTTCTTCGCCTAGGGCAGCGTTGCTAGCCTCATGTTCAGAAGAATTAAAAAACATTTCATACGCAGCGAGCTATTCTTCAGTTAGTGGTCTGGTTAAGTAGACCAAAGGTAAGTCGTCTCTAACCGGGGGCGTAGGAGTTGAGAGTGGAGTATTCTAGTGCCACACAGGATCGGAAGTCCACAATCTCTCCCATTACTGTTGTGTTGCGGGATCTTCTTGTAGCAAGAAACCACTTAAGCGGGTCGGTCGGTTGTCTTCTCTCAGCGCGCTGTTACCATTGACAATCGTATGGCTAGTAATAATGGAGCCGTTGTGTTGACCGATCTGAAGTGATCCCACACTTGCTGTGAGCTCATTATCACCCTCCAACAAGATATCCGTATTTGTCCGATCTGTCATGAAGTCAGCAGTTTGGTCAACCGGACTACCTGCATTGCCACTTCTGATATTGTTCTAGTCAGCTTGACTGCTTGCTGTAGGGCCTTCGCCTGGAGCAGCGTTGCTAGCTTCGTCTTCTAGATAATAACTCAATCGCTCCAACATGGTAATCATTTCTTCAGATGGTTGTCCAAGTTGCAAGTCGCGCACGGAGAACGGAGGTAGGTGGCTGTAGCCAACAAGACCCATCTCTTCTCTATCAGTAGCTGTCATCGGGGTTGTCAGGGAGCTCGCCATCGTGAATGGTCTTTGGGGCCCATAACGATTGGCGCTGAGAGTAGAGACGTTCGAAGCACTCTCTACAGCCGGGTGAGTCTCACCCCCTCCATTAGGATGTGCCCCTCTGGCGATGGCATTGTGAAGATCAAGGTTCTCCGCATCGGCTGACAACCCCATGAAATCGATAATTGATGCTGAGGGGGAATCTGAAGTGTCCGCAATGCCGTTCTGGGGTGAATGGCTATTCTGAGCTTGGCTTGTGCCGTTGTTGGTCCCCTGCTGCGGTGGGAGTTGAGAAGTATTCGACGCGCCGTAGGTGCCTGACTGGTTGCTGGAATGAGATTGGCCAACTGACATGGTGTAAGGCAAAGACTTCAACGATGTGACCCGGTGGAGAGAGGGAGAAGGACAATTTTGAAGTGATAGTACGGCGTGCCAGAAGGTGGACTCGAATGACAAAGGCCAATTGGTTTGAGCTGCCTTGGTATAGGAAAGGGCGGTTGCTGTTGATTTACGGACTTTATACGTGTCTTCCTGGACTCATCCACACGCCATGCCTTCCCACTCCCTCGATCTGCGTTCCCTAGTAAGCTGTCGAGCACGGTTGCAGAAGCAACATCAGTCCTTTCCTCATTGAGAGGGATATCTGTGGGTGTGAACGAATCTCTGCACTGATTTAAGCTTGGGTTCTTTCGAACTGCGTCGGATTTTGCCTGCAACATCCCGCCTTCAGCGATGCATGCGAATATGGTTCGGATTGAGTGGAGGTCCTGATCGAGCTAATTCGTGGGTATATGCCAGCCGCTTCGGACGTTCACAGCCCGCATCTTGGTCGTAGGTTCACTGTTCGTGAGGCATGCGAGAAGGGTGCAGAAGTGCGCGTGGCACGGGGATGGAGCAACTAGCGATGGACGTAGTGGGGTTTGAGCAAGCCGATATGCGGGAGGATGGACGTGATGCGGGAGATGAGTGCGGTTTCGGTGATGAACACGGTTTGGGGCTTCTACGCGGTTTGGGGCTTGTGCGCATCAGCAACTGACTTATTCTAGTCTAGTGTGCGTTGTGGTTCGGGACCGAACGGAACAGCTTAGGAAGCTTACGGATGAGAGTTTGAGTTATAAACTGTTCCGCATGCTGCCTCCTGCATCCCGGAGGCATGCATTGGATTCACCTAGATTTGAAACATGTTTCACTTCACCGTTTAGATTTTTGTGCTATTTCCGTTCTAATTATATCCGGCCAACATCAGGCCTGTCTTGGCAGATTCGACCGTGAACCAAGCGCAGGCGGGCACAAAGGCGATGACACACCCGGCTAACCACCTCGAAATGTCAGTCGCTGTCTGGTAACTGCACAAGCAAGAAAGAATGGCAACCACTATCTCCTAGGCATTTAGAATACGCCAATGCACGTTATAGTGGTTCCATTGCTTGTTACGAGTATTGCGTTGTGCACGTGACGATAAGAATTCGTGGTGGGGCGTGGGAACGGCTCGAACAGGCATAGCCAGCAGACGATTTTGTATATAATCTTGCCATTGGGTACTAATACCTACAATAAGAACAATCATGCGCTTTTCTGCTCTACCGCTTCTTGTTTCTCTTCCTGCTAGCGTTCCAGTCTCCCTTTGAGCCATATGTCCTTCGACCTCGAGGGTCTTGTACACGGCTTGCGTTCGCCCAACTGCCCCGCTGTTGGGCTGCATTATAAATTATTATTAAAAAGATAGAAGAAAACCGTGCCAAGCGCTACCGTCGTGCCCAACATGAAAGACTCGGGCTGACGATGTGCCCCACCACTAGCGCGTGCCGCATAAAAGCAACCTTTCACCCAGGCGGTCGCTTGCCACGACATTCCCGTTCGACCGCTCTGTCTTGATCTTGTAGCTACATCTTCCGTCTTATTTTTGTCGACGAGCAGACCCACAGAGACTGCCGCACCCGTTGGCTGCATGTGCTCAAAGCAGCAAGTTCGAGGTGTGTTTTCCCCTCTCTAGTAGTCAACAATTATGAGCTGAAAAACTAATAGATAGAGGCAGTGTGACCACTACTTCTACCATTCCACGAAAAGAAGAAACTTCCACGCAACTGTTCATAAACCAATCGATTACGATGCCTCGCTACGAGACCGACACAAGATTTGGAGAAAAACGCATAGAGGAACCAGGCACAGTGACGCTTATAAGTGGTTCAATGGCAATTAGGGACGGCAACGGCAAAGAGAAAATATTGACATTAAACGTACCACAAAAGACTAAGGTCGGTGACAGACTTTATTGGACAAACCCTGCAACGTATGATCTGGACTAGTTGGTTATAGCGAAGATTGTGCAGAATCCTACATCCGAGTCCGAAAGTTGGAGATCCCTTTGGAGTCCTATAAGAAGACACTCTGTTGGGTCTACTTGCCACTGCCTCGACTGCTTCATGTCGCTCAGTAACCCAGCATTAGGCAACGACTCAATTTTTGACATGGGTATACGGCCGTAATAATCAAATGTACCATCAGTGTATTTAGGCATGGTCGTCCATTCACGGCCCAAGAATAATATCGCACACATTGTTGGCCAGCGCCATATTTGTGTCACATCCGAGTCTGATTTTGTTGGATTCGTCTGCCCCACGTATACAAAGTCCTTTTGAGTGTATGGCGGAACGTGGCGCGATGGATCCTGCTCGTCTACGACGTCTGGATTTCGTTCCTCATCAGAGCAGGCATGAATTTCCACGTGTTGGGTTGTGTTTGCGGCAGAAGTTTTTGAGCTTAATAATTCCTCGACTCGCGGCTTTTTAGAAGGATGAGGATTATCACCAGTCGGTGGACGTTTCGAGTTGTTGGGTTGAGGTCCTGGATGGCAGGCGTCCTGGCGATTCCTTTGGTCAGGAATCGTTTCAAGAATACAGCATAGAAGGAGCTGATGTAAGTGCGCGTGCTTGTAGAACACAGAGATATCTTGCACGTGCTGCAGAACTAAAGCCGGACCCGCTCCAAACGCATCGAATAGCAACCCGATATCTCGACGATGCAGTCTTTTCTGATTCTTTTCCCCCTTCCGGGCAGGTAGCAGTCTTTCAGGATGTTTCGTAATCTCCTCTTGCTCCTCCTCCCCTTCGTCGTCGATCATGAACTCAGCAAGATCTAATGCTCTGCACTGTTTCTGGATCTTTTTGACCAGCTCTTTCGTTCGTTTTTCGTCCCACTGTTTAATGTCTTTGGAGGGAGCGGTTTTGACCCGCGTTGTCTTCTCACGATCTAGCTGCAACAGCAATTCCACGATCCTTAACTGCTTTAGAATCTTGGTTTCGGCAGTCTCATCTGGCCTCGAGCATTCTTTTGCGAATCGAAGAAGGCTAAGTCCATCCGTAAGCTCGGGTAGCATCCTGAAAAGCGACGAGTCTCGAATTATTGAGGTGGGAGGGAGGGGGTGGTGCAATGGGCGCGGTTTAGGGGTTGGATGTGATGCAGAAGAGGGGCGCGATGTGGAAGTTGGACGCGATTTGTGACTTTGACGTGGTGCGTGAGAATGAGCGCAGTTTATGAGTTTGGTGTGGAAAGTGGGACGATGTGTTAACTCAGGACTGGCGAGAAATGTGGCTCAGCCAACCCGTTCCTCCGCGCAGGGGTGCGTAATCTATAATATCATTGGTTGTAAAAACGCTGTGGTTCCGTGCGAGCACATGGTGAAACGGTAGTGGATCCGCCCCTCACGCTCCGTGCCAGCCTTCCGAGGCGTACAAATATCAGCAGAAAAAACTCTCCATCACACAGTTTTGTGGCGACCGTCACTAATCCTTTCGGATGTGCGGTCGAGTTCCACCAAATCTGAATCCTAGACAAGCGGATTTTGTGCGCATCTTGGCCCAACTTCGTTCTATGCACGAAAGTGCACAATAGAAATACCTCCGAGCCCATTGCCTGGAAAATATCCTTCAAAAATTCGCTTGCCCGGTGCAATATACTGCGGCCTGCCTTAGAGTGATTCGTAAAGCCTTCTGCGTTCTCCCGCAGTAAATTGGAACACTGCCCAAAAGCTTGTTCCTGGCCTTTGAGTAACGAAGTAGTGTCGTCATCGAATGTTATGATATGAATTTTGAGTTCTTCAATTAGCCAGGCACTGCAATCCGTGGGCTTGGCGGGCTTGGAGGGCATTGTGAGAATGAAGCAGGTGAATGTAAATGAACCAGCCGAGAACAGTGTGAACTGCACGGAACCTATAAACCGCACAAACCGGACGAACCGGACGAACCGTGTGAACCGCACGAACCGTGTGAACCGCACGAACCGTGTGAACCGCACGAACCGGGGCGGGGTAAGCTAAGCGAACCAACGTCCGTTCTTGCATGGCGGAAAACCCGGTATAGCGGAAACCTACCAGCCTCATCAACCACAATAAAGTCTAGAATGACGGACAACAGTGCAGATTGATCAATGCCGTGACCACGGGTTGTGGTAAGGGGACCAATTGACCACAACTTGTGGTCAATCCACTCAGGCAACCACACGTCGCGCTAGCCCGGCTAATCTCGCCTGGCGTTCCAGTAACAGGAATGGCGTTTAGGACCAGGCGCAGGCGCGCTCTCCATCTCCTGCGCCTTTTCATACTTTCCCCACGATAATTATGGCACACCCAGACGTAGTGGGCTAATGAATATAAATAGGGGGTGGTTGATCCAACGAAGAGTCCCAATCCACCACCTCAATTCTTGCGTCACAGCACCATCCTTCGATTGTACACAAGCATCCTATCCTCCTCAATATGTGCAAAAGAACCATCACGTTTACCAGGTTTTACGGCTGTGGAGATATCGATAAGGAGGAGGTGTTGGAGGAATGCGCTGATAGGGGGAAACCTGGCCACATAACGACAGAATATGTTGCTGGTTCCGGAAAATCCACGCTGAAGTGTGGCAAACCTGACTGTAAAAGTCCCTAAGGTCAGTTGCCAGAAGCGCAGATTTTCGCATAGATGTACGCTAACGGTTTTAGATTTGAAGCGTAATGACGTATCTCTCAGGTGAAGGATATCGATGTGTGGACACTCTTTTGCGTAGAAATACGATTGTTATGCTAGTGTGGAATTCACAAATGCACGTGATTTTCATAAGTCAGCGGATTACTAAGCCGAGGATCACTTTTTAAAGGCTCGACTTGACCCACTAATAACCTTCCACCTACAACCCTCTACGATCTTCGACCCACAATTGTTGAGTTCAGTCTCCTAGTGAAGCCTCACATCCTACAAACTTTTCCTCCCTAGTTACCTTCTTTATGGAGATAATAAGTAGAGAAGGGCGTACAGCCATAGTCTATCGCGTGAAGGGAGGGAATGGCTGTACCAAGGTTTGCAAAATGCCACGGGGTGGAGGTAGCAAGCGCCTCCTTGCTGAAATTGATAATGCTTTCATGGTAGAGAAGAAACTTCTACAAAGACTAGGAGACCATCCAAGAATTGTTCAGTATGTCACCATATCTACACCCAATACAATTCTGATATCGGGTACTAGGTACTATGGATCCTACAGCATTGAGGGCATGAAAGACGGGTTGTTGCTCGGCGAGGCGAATTGTGGAGACCTTCAGTCGTACATTGATAAAGACGATAGCGAGATCGACGACGCCATGCGAAGGAAATGGAGCCTTCAGATCGCTGAAGCCGTCGCTTACGTCCACGAAAAGGGCATTATCCACTCGAATCTAAGCACCACGAATGTGCTTGTCCATAAGGCCGCTAAGAACCCAGACCTGATTCTCGCCGATTTTGGTGGCTCTAGATGCCGCGAGCTGGGTTTGGATGGCAACCTAATCCCTGATGAGCCATTCTGCGACCCACACTTAACAACGTTTGACTCGCCAAGAGTTGACACGTTCAGTGTAGGCGTGATCATCTACATTATCATGACTGGCCATTACCCTTTCCATCAACGCCCAGCGCCCCAAAATTTGGAGAGATTTACATCATATGGCGATCATGTGCGGATGATGTTCGATCACGGCAAATTTCCGAACCTATCTGGTGTGCCGTTTGGAGACGTCATTGCAGGATGCTGCTGCGAGCGCCGGTTCGAGGATGCGAACGAGGTCTTGGCAGCCCTGAAAGTGTGTAAGTTCTACTCTCCCGTTGTAGCCTCCCAACAGCCATCCCTTTCAACCTGAGTAAAGAACTTCCGCTTGTCGCAGACCGATTTATGCTCTCGTGATCGTACGCTGATTCGCTCTTCGGCAGGATGTATACCTTGCTGAAGGAAAGTGGACGCAAGACAATTTCAGCTTGAGTCAGTGCTGGTATTTGTGCGGAGTTACAGCACTGACAGTGCATATCTCGCACAGCTGTAGAAGTTTCTTTTCGAGTGCAGCAGGGCTGGAGAAAAGGCTTTGAGTGTGACCATGGTGCGATGATCAGCGCTTTATGAGGCAGATTGTTGCGCAGAACTTCGCTCAATGGGACTGGAGTTAGTAATATCACAGGCGTTCAGTGGAGTAGAAAAAAGGCCTGGGTGACAAGACATATGTCACAGCGTTAAATAATATCCTTTGATGTGTTGGTGCCCAACGTTGACCGAACTTTCGTCCCCGCATATGGTGTGGGGGTACTTGTACTCAATGATCAAGGCTGCAATCCGATTTTCTTGATTTTGAGTACTGGTGTTGTAGGCGCAAAACTGACCGGCGCGGGGACGGGAGGATCGTGCCGTTTGCGAAGCTGGGTAGGACAGACGACTCCAAGTAGTTGGCGACATGTTTGGTGGCATTTTCAGATGCCATGTCCTCTAGAGATATACCTGTGACACGCTCAGTCTTGAGTTGAAGCAAGCCATTCACTTCATACAAGGCCAAGAACTTGGGTACAGGTATAGTTGTCATAGATGCGATGAACTTGAGCGTAGCTGCTTCGTTTTGGAGACGCTCGCGAGACCATGGGGGATAGACCTTTCGCCCAGTAGCATGAGAAATAGGCAGTGCCTCTTCAGGCAGCTCACTCTTGATGAATGTTGAGTCCGTCAGAGTATATTGTCGTTCGTGGCTTTTCCATCCAAAATTCGCGAGCTGATTCATGTGGTGGCATATTCTTCCTCAATAATAGCTTCTATTCCTGATTATCCTCTCCCAAGCCAATCCCCGCGCAAGTGAACTCCCACTAGACAGGAAAGTAGCTACTGCTCTCCCAGTTAAGAATGCCTGCAAGATTTCCGTCCTAAACAATAATATTCCTAATATTTAAATCTCTGTAAGTAAAGGTATACAGTTCTATAGGAGGTATACGCCCCTATAATTATAAATGAACTTTCTCTAGTAGCTTACTTAACACAGTTACTAAATCTACCCAAAGCTTATTATCTGAACAAAGGGGACCGTAAGGGACACTAAACCCATCTAGGAATAGAAATACTGAGTATAGTGGTTGTTTGTTGAGGCTCTGTATATAGGAGGATTAGAGCTATTAAAGCTAAAAAAGGTAGTCTATAGTCTATTTAGCAATCTTCTCTTTTTCAGCTAGCAATAATATTACCTAAACTATACCAAGCATATTGCCAGCAATACATTCTATAACTATAAAATAGCAATTATTATTATAGAACTCTAAGGCGACTTTTGGTACTAGAATAGTGGTTTTTTCTCTTAAGAATTAAATATTCTAAACTTTGAAGGTAGGAGGATAAGCTAATTACTCCTTAAGAATGTACTTTAAGCCTAGTAACTATACGCCTTAGTTACTAATACTATAGAAAAGCTTAACATAGCTCTTATAGTAACAAGAATATTAACGTTTAGATATCTAACTATATACCTTACAAGGTACGTCTACTTCTATATCCCTAAATAACTAAGAAGGTAAAGGAGTAGATTTCCTTATAATATTATAGATATATAAGGACTAAGACTAAGATATAAGGATAGAGACGGACTTAGAGGTATATAATAAGGAATAATTAAGAATTAGGAAGCTTACTCTTCTCTATATTAGTAATACATAGGTATAAAAGTAGTGGATTAGACAAGGAAAAATACATTTAGAGATTTTAACTTTTACTAGAGCTCTAAGTAGGTATAAGTATAAGCTTTTTTAGACTAGAGAGCTTATATAGTAGTATACTAGTTATAAGTTAGCTTAACTACAGCCTTAGGGTAGCTAGTCTTATTAGTATAAATAAGGTAGTACTTTAGTAGTAGGCTTATTAGATGCGTAAATTAGTAGTAGTAAAGGTTACTATTTATAGAGGGATCCTTCTATTGCAGCATATACTATAGGAGGAGGAAAGAGACCTCTAATATAAGGAGGGTAGTAATATACTTAGTATACTAACCTCTTTAAGAATAGTCTACTAATAAGTTACTATATATTTAAGCTAGATACAAATAAGGGTGATAACTTATTCCACCTAAGTAACTAAACAGGATCTTTCTATTAGGTAGTTTTTTATAATAGATATTAATAATATTAAATCTGCCTCAATCTCTATATATTAAGGATAGTAAATAATATTAAGCAATTTAGAGAAAATGGCAAAGACTAGTAACCTTTAAGAATACTATCTAATAAGGATTAATAGCGGAGTACTAAAAATGCCTAGTAGGGAGGATAAGTAGGTTTCTTTCCCTTAAGGTATAGACATGGCTAAAGCCTAATAGGTATTACTAGGTATTTATTATTACTCTAAAGAACAAAGTAAATAATACTACTAGAAGATACTATTATACAAAGGAGTCTATACAAATTATTACTAGAGCTACTAAAAATACTTAGATATATAAGGATTATAAAATATCTCTATAACTAACTTCTGCTATTCTTATCTAGATAATAATTACTAAGGTTACTAATAGAGTATAACTCTTAGAGGCTTTTACTAATACTCCTGTATACGTAGGGAATATAGGATATAACAATTAGAACTATATTTCCTAAAGATTATGTTAGGTAAAAATAAGAGGGATAAAGTAATGCTAAGTCTTAATTCTTAGAGATTAGATTATATAACTGTAGTATAATTCAGGGTACTTTAATAAGCCCTATAGCAACCTAACAGCCCTGTAATACTAGTTACTATAATAACATCTCCTCTACTAAGATGAAAATAGATACTAGAAAGTGCTTTGTTTAGAATATAGAGTTAAGAAATAGGAACTAGAAAATAGATACCAATAGGGCTGAATATAGGAAATAGAAACGTACTCTGTCTAAGAATAGAAACATTCCCTACACTATCTATACTTACTTAGATATTAAAGTAATAGGTAAAGTCCTCTAATTAGGGCCATCTCCTATAGTATTAGACTCTTTCTCCTACTTAGCCCCTTGTAAAATACCTAAATATCTAGTATAAGAAGAAAGATTATTATAACTATATAGACTAATGTTGTTTACATAAGTAGTCTACTATTATTTAACTATATATTAACCTAAGTATTATAACTTTAACTATAGGTATAGAATAGTAGGTAAAACTATTCCCTATACTAGTAAAGCTTAAGGAGGCCTATATAGTAGAATGTAGCTAGTATACTATTATAGTATAAGATATAGCAACTGCCCTTAGTATAGCTATCCTACTCCTTAAGTATACTACTACTATAGAGTAGCTGCTACAGAGTTAAATATTAGAATAGAGTTTTATAGATAGAGGCTACTCAAGTTACAGCTAGATAATTCTTATTTAAGTTATATTAGTATTTATAGATACTAATACTAGGAGTCCTTAAAAGTATATATAATAGGCACCAGCATAATCCCTCCTTGCTACCTAGGTACTAATTAATATTAGGGTTGCTATAGTATAAAGGAGGCAAGTTTATATATATAATAGAAGTATTATAGGACTAGGTCCTTAGGTATAGTACTACTTAGAGATTTATCTAGAGTAGCTTATAGACACAACATAGGAGGAGTTCTTAGTCCTAGTTACTAAGTATAAGGCTGCTAGTACCAAGGGTATTACTAGGTATAAGGGGGAGGGTAGTATAGAGGAGGGGGTAGAGGAGGACCTATATACCTAAAGTACTTAGGTTAGGGTGTTAGTAGAGGGTTGGTAGTTATCTATTTATATAAAATAAAGCTAAACCTCTTATATTAACATAGTTAGTTAAATATTACTCTAGTACCTATTATCTAATATTTGTGACTATACTACTTATAGGTGCTAAATTTAAAACAACTACCCTATAATTATTAAAATATTACCTTTACCTATACTACTACTAATAGCTTTATATATATATCTCTCCTACTACCCTAATAATTTATTATTTATATACCTAAAGTATATATAATCTAAAGACCTATCTATAGGTATATTATCCTAGAAGTATTATTAACTACTAACCCCTATCTTACTTTTATCTCTACCTACTACTCCTACTAACTTCTCCCCTTACCCTTAGGTACTAAGCTTATATTAATTTACTCTTACTTATAAGAATCTATAGTACTAGGAGCTTTTATAACCCTTAATATACTCTACTAGTTAGTTACCCCTTATCTCCTACGCCTTAATAATAACCCTATCTAAGTCTTAAGACTTGTTACCTATATAGGCTACAGCTACTAAAATTAACCCTAAAATATACCTTAATATATATAATATTACTACTAATAGTAAGAATATAATCCCCTTAGCCCTAGAGGTATATATTTTAAATATTATTAAGGTATTATAAGAAGTAACTATACTATTAGTAGGGAGGATTATAAAGAAGTAGCTATAGGTGTATAGGATAGGGAAGAAGGCTACTATTAATCTACTCTATACTAACCTTCTCTTTAAGGGTAAGGCTAAGTATAGGGAAGAGATAATATACTTAGTACCTAAGGTAAACCTAAACTAAGCTTACCTACCTCTAGTACCTAATATAACTATTATTGCTAATATTAGGAAGCTAATATAGCCCTACCTAGATACTATTATTATATATATCACCTTATAGGCCACTAAGCTAGCTAATATCAAACTAGTACTAATACTAGATAAGGAGTGTATACTTATAAAAGCCCTACTCTTAGGTAAACTCTATTTCCCCTTTCTTACCTGCTAGTGGAAGAGCTAGTTAGGTAGTAAGACCTATTACTATGTATCTCTACAAGGCGTATATAATAGGGTAACTATAGTCTACTACCTCTATAAGTTCTATACCTCTACTAGCTATATACCTTCTAATATTAATATATACTACTTCTCTATTACCTATAATATACTAACTGCTATACTATTTATCTACTAGTAATAATTTAACCTAGTAGATAGGTTATTAATATAGTACTATATAAAGAAGATTATCTAAGTATTCCTTAATCCTATAGATAAGGATATACAACTTATAAATATATATAAGTACCTATATAATATCCTTAACTTTACTATAATATTATAGCTAGATAAGATTAAAGCTGTAATTATAGTATAGAAAGAGAAGTTAATATAGGCTCTGCTATAGAGATATAGTCTATTATTAAAAAGCTTAAAGAGTTTAGATATAGGGATAGGAGAGGATATACTAGGAAATGTTATAAGTAATATACTATATCTACTACTACTACTTTCCCTAACAAGCCTAGTAAGTCTATATCTACCTAGTAAGAGACAGAGGGATAAATAAATAATGTTAGGAGACTAGGGATAGTTAGGTATATGTTAATCTTGTAATAAGCCTATACTAGTAATAGACTAGATTAGTTCTTCCTTAGAGGGGGTACTAAAATAGATGGACTAAAAGTTATATATAATATATATTAGTATATAGAACCTTTTATATATATCCCTAGTATAACCTATAGTCTAGTTCTATTTAGTAGAAGGAAGAGCCTCTAGTATATCCTATTAGTAAGAAGAATCCTATAAAGTATATATACTATTTATATTCTCTTTATTATTATTAATTATAAACTAGTATACAATGCGTTTAAGGGACCTATTAAAGAACTAAAACTACTATAGAAGCTAAAGTACCTAGTAGAAATCTACTATAAAGTCTCTACCGTTATAAATAAGATTAAGTAATATCTATTCTCCTTATATATCTTTCCTGTATAGTAATCTAAATAACTACTAAGTATATTAAACTAGAGCTCCTTGTAATAGCACTATCACCTCTATATATACTAGTAGTAGGCTCTATAACTATTAGATATAGACTATTAGTAGATATTACTATTATATATATAAATTCCTAATCTAGTAATCTAAACTAAGTAAGTCTACTAATCTATATAGCAGAGGGGGAGTCTATATAAATTAATAGGCTATTTTATCTAAACGTAATGCCCTAATTAATTGTAATTAATTAATTAGGTGATTAGGATTAGCCTTAGCTAAGGCCTCAGCTGAGGCTAAGGCTCCTAATAAGGTTCCTGCCTTAGCTTTGCCTTAGTAGGGGCATAAAAGCTTCCATCTCATCTCACTCTAGATAGTAGCATATAGTAGATAATCAGATTCTTTATGCCTACTTACCCTTTAGTACACCCTTTAGGTATACGTTCGTTTGATTAAACCCTAGTCTTCTAATACTAATTAGTCTATTAACTGACCTTGTACTGTATACGTAGCTATATAGAGGATTTTATCCTTAATAGATAGATTTGCAAGGAATGATAAAACTACTACTATATAATAAAGCTTATACCTACTGTATATATAGCTACGTAGAGAAGGTATAAAGAAGCTTATACTACTATATATATAGCTATATAGAGAGGCTTAAGTAAGCCTTGTATATACCCCTAGATTAACTAATTATACAAAGATAAGATTAGTCTCCTACTATATGCATAGCTACGCAGAGAGGGCCTATAGCTGAGCCTTTGTTATACCCTAGTATCTCCTATTTAACACAGGTTATATAAATCTAGTTATCTACTACATGTATAGCTATATAGAGGAGATAATAGGCTATAGATTAGGAACTACTGTATACGTAGCTATGCAGAGGAGAGCCTTATTAAGTAGCCTACCTTATTAATACTATTACAACCCCTACCCCCCCTAAACACTTATATAAAGGAGTATTCCCTATACCCCAGCCTTACTACTAATATTGATTAACGTATAATTATAGTTAATACATTGATTATGGTTAATACGTTAATCCTAGTCAACAACGTTAATCAATGTTTCAACCTCCCCCCCCCCTAGGGGAGGCCTCTGAACGCTTATACGAAAGAGTATTCCCTACTACCCTCCCCCTCCCCCTTAAGGAGTAATTGCTTATACGTAGAGTAATTTATTAATAACCTATCTCCCTAAGGATTAATCACCCCTACAGGAGGAACAACTTGTTATTAATACCCCCCCCCCTATTACTATAGAATCTTTGTGGCTATATAAAAGGCTGTTAGGGGTTACTTATATATCTAAGATAATCCTATGTAGAGAGGTAGACCTTAACCTCCTGCTTAATTAACTTTAGATAGATATAAATACTCCCCCTATATAATAATAATGATGCTTATATATAGTATACCTCCTAATTAATATATATTATAAGATAGCTGGAAAAGAGTATATACTATAGGATAGCAATGACTTTAAAGGGTAGACAATATATAATTTTAACCTCCTCCCCTATATAGTTAGGCGAGAGCTTCTTCTTGCCTATACTAAGTATAGGTACTACCCTAGAGGGAAGGCGAATTATACGTAGGTAGAGAAGCTAGGGGATATTACAAACAGGAGAGGTATTATAGGTCTACTTTGTATAAGGAGAGAAAAAGAATAAGTAGGTAAAGGAGAGGCTTACTAGTATATAGATTAATAAGATAGAATATATAGACACTTAACTTATAAAGTAAAAAGTTGCCAGTATCTAAATATAATTCTCTAATTAATTGTGATCAATTAATTAGGTGATTAGGATCAGCCTTAGCTGAGGCCTTAGCTGAGGCCAAGGCTCCTAATAAGGTTCCTGCCTTAGCTTCGCCTTAGCAGGGGCATAAAAGCTTCTATCTTATCTCACTCTAGACAGTAGCATATAGTACACAATCAGATTCTTTGTGCCTACTTACCCTTCAGTACGCCCTTTAGGTATACGTTCGTTCAATTGAACCCTAGTCTTCTAACATATTTTATATATATCTAATAAATACCTCTTAAAATATATCTTACTATCTAGCTTACTAAAACAGTTAGGGTAGGGATATTTAAACTCTCCCTAATATTTAGGGTCTTAGAGGTAGCTATCTATGTATTTCTTTTAGATATCTTTTTATTACTAGACTTTTATCTATTTTCTATATAAGAAACCCTTATTACTATAATAAAAGCTATAGACTAGGTAGGGTAGCATAGTTAGGTATAGATACTAAGACTTAATCTCTATAATATCTTTGTATTTAGCTTCTTTAGACTCTTATTTTATAATAGATTAGTATCTCTTAATCTTCTTTTATTTCCTTAGTAAATAAGCTGCATAGCTTTTAAATACTATAAAGTCTATCTCTATATATTTTATAGCCTTTAGCTAATATATCTCTTGTAGCTAGTATAGCTAAGATAGGGTATAGATAAACTTGATATAGGTCTTATTATTTTCCATTATCTTGAAAAGTATAGTAGCTATAGTTACCTACTCTTAAAGCTTAAATTCAATAGTTAGTAGTATTAGTACTTTAACTATAGTCTTTCTACTAAGCTACTTAGCTATCTTAATTATATTAATAGAGTTATAGAATATATAAATAACCTTATTAAGTTATAATTAGTATAATTACTAATAGGTACTAGATATCTTCTTCTTTTTCTTTTTATATTTATTATATAGGTAGGTCCCTTTTACCTTAGAGAGTAGATAAAAGCCCTACTCTTTAAGCTTCTACTTATATATTTCCTATTCTTTATAGAGGGCTATAAGCAAAGGGTTATTCTATACCTCCTTTTATTACTTATTATTAAGCTTAGTAGGAGTATATTAGTCTTGTAATAAGCCTATACTTATAATAGATTAGATAAGTTCCTCCTCTAAGGGAGTTCTAAAATAGATAGCCTAGAAGTTATATATAATATATATTAGTATATAGTATCTTTTGTATATATTACTAGTATAGCCTATAGTCTAGTTCTATTCTACTAAAGTAAAGACACCTAATAAATTCTATTAGTCCTTAGTATAAAAGATTAGGATATATAATAGGAGGTATATATACTATTAATATTATTTCTAGAAGCCTACTATAGCTAGTATAGCTCTAAGGGAGCCTTAAATCCTATAATATATCCTAAGTATCTATATACAGCTATCTTAGAGTATTAACCAGCCTGTATATAGGATTATATAAGCTTACCTTATGTGATTAACTATACAGAGGCTTAGCAAGGGGTACCTAAAAGCTAAGCTTTCGTCTAACTCTAGATAGAAGAATGAATAATACTAACCCCTAATTATATACTACCTAGGTATGTCCTATATATATATATATATACTATAGATATATATATTAGGATAGAGCTACCTATCTGCAGTATACATTGAAGTCTATTTAATACTAATTAGTAGTTGATTAACTTTAACTGCAAATTGGCAAGAGTAAAGACAGAGTTATACCTTAGTAAAACT
>ML977751.1:0-24173 GCA_010015725.1 Amniculicola lignicola CBS 123094 | reverse complement strand
ACTATTGAATACTGTAGGCCCTCGATTGTAGAGCTACTGCACGGCAAATTCCGTGCGTCAGGTGGGACCGTGCGCCAGCTGATCAAACTCAGTAACGGCTTGGCGTGTCTGCTCCGCGCAACCCCGTGACCGTGACCGCCAGGGCGGCGTTAATGACGGAATATATCCGATCCCTCCTCAAGCTCCAGATCGTGTGGGCGTGAGCTTGCCCTGCTATTCCTCGGCTCTCTCCCAGAGCTCCGCTGCCTCCGTCTCCTCACCATGGCGTACATCGTGCCCATCCACCGTCCCAGCAGCATCCGCCATGCCCTCAAGCTCAACTTCCTCGCTGCAGACGAGGAGTGTCTGGTCGTCGCGTAAGTCAACACGCATATTCCACCAAATCCAGCGCGCTCACAGCACAATAGCAAGGCCAATCGCCTCGAGTTCTATACGCAGAAGCCCGATGGCCTCGCCCTGCAGCACTCCCAGGCCCTTTACGGCAGAGTCACCATGCTCCAGAAGCTCCGCCCCGCCCTGGCTCCCACAGACCATCTCTTTGTTGGGACCGACCGCTTCATGTACTTCACTTTGTCGTGGAATCGCGAAAAGAAGCAGACCCAGACCGAGAAGACGTTCGAGAGCGTCGCCGACAACACCGCAAGGGAGTCCCAGACCGGAGAGAGATGTCAGGTCGACCCCTCGGGCAGGTTCATGACGCTCGAGGTGTATGAGGGCATCGTAACCGTCATACCGCTCGTCCAGAGAGGCAAGAAGCGGAAGCAGGAGTCGGAAATAGCACTCATGGGCGATCCGGTGCCTCAGCGGGTTCCCGAAATGTTTGTTCGCTCATCCGCGTTCCTCCGTACAAGATCAGCGAACGAGAAGCCTCAATTGGCACTATTGTACGAAGACACTCATTCCAGAGTACGGCTGAAGTTGCGATCCTTGGGCTTCAATAGTGATAACACTGCCGAGTTGGATGATGGCGAGCTGTACGCTGGAGAGCTGGACATTGGTGCAAGCCACCTAATTCCCGTCGAGGCTCCTATATGTATGTCTACATTGCATCTGCAGTACGAAGCATCTCCTGACAATATGCAGATGGCGCACTCGTGGTAGGCGAGACGTCAGTCGGATACTACGATGTCGACACAAAGAAACTTGTCACAGTACCCCTGGAAGAAGCTACAATATTCGTGGCTTGGGCGTCCGTGGACAAACAACGGTTTGTCTTCGCGGATGACTACGGCCGACTGTTCCTGTTTGTACTGGATCTCGACGACAAGGACAAGGTCACATCCTGGAGTCTCCACGAAATTGGGCAAACATCACGTGCATCGACACTCGTTTACCTGGACGCTGGGTGCATATTTGTTGGCTCACATCAAGGCAACTCACAGGTTGTCAAAATAACGGGCGAGAAATCTTTGGAGGTTATCCAAACATTCCAAAACATTGCCCCGATTCTCGATTTCACCATTATGGATATGGGCAACAGGTCTGGTGAAGGACAGACTAACGAGTACTCATCTGGCCAGGCCAGACTAGTCACTGGGAGCGGTGCGTATCAAGACGGCAGCTTGCGGAGCGTCAGGAGCGGAGTTGGCCTCGAAGAGTACGGTATTCTCGGTGAGATGGATTCCATCTCTAATCTGTTCAGTCTCAAGTCAGACCCATCATCCCCATATGCCGATACTATTCTGGTCTCACTAGTAGACGAATCGAGAGTCTTCCGTTTTGACAACCAGGGCGAGGTAGAAGAGACGGACCAACTCGCGGGCCTGGATTTGGCTGAGAGCACACTCTATGCTGCGAACATTTCCCAAGGTCGGATCTTGCAGATAACCAACTCGCGTGTACAAATCACTGATATTGAGGGCGGGATGACGATTTCTGAATGGACGCCCCCAGGCGGACATTCAATCACAGCCGCCTCCGCCAACGACACACATATTCTCCTCTCGCTAGGGCGAGGTACGGTTGTTGCACTGGGGATTGAGGGCCTGAGTCTGATCAAGGAAAAGACCTACAGTGCAAAGAGGCAGATTTCTTGTATTGCCCTCCCGCCCAAGTCCAGCACCGTCTGCTTCCTGGGCTTTTGGGAGAACTCGAATGTTTCAGTGTGCTCGATCGACTCTTTGGATGTTATCAATAGCACCGAAGTATCCACCGACTCAGTTCCACAATCTCTACTTTTAACCCAGATCTTTCCAGATCAACCGCCAACACTTTTCGTTGCCCTGGCCGACGGGAACGTAGTCACCTTCTCCTTCAATGCCACCACGAACATTCTTTCAGGTAAAAAGAGCATAATACTTGGAACACGGCAACCAACATTGAGAGCTCTACCACGTGGCGATGGCCTTTTTAGTGTCTTTGCCACCTGTGAGAATCCGTCCCTGATATACGGCTCTGAAGGCCGCCTCGTCTATTCCGCCGTGACTGCGGAGAAAGCAACAACCGTAGCCCCATTCGACACCGAAGCCTATCCAGGTTCTGTAGTAATGGCTACATCCGAAGATCTACGTCTCGCTCATGTGGACCCCGAACGCTCAACACATGTCCAAACTCTTCCCGTTCATGAGACTGTTCGAAGGATTGCATACTCGCCTGCGCTCAAAGCATTTGGTCTTGGCACCATCAGACGCGTGTTGAAAGCCGGTGAAGAGCTTCTCATTAGTCATTTCAAACTCGTCGACGAGATACAATTCCGCGAACTAGACACTTACCGTCTGAATTCAGACGAACTCATTGAATGTGTCATGCGTTGCTCTCTCCCCGATGGCCCCGACTCGAACGACAGATCAGAACGTTTTGTGATTGGAACCGCATATCTTGACGACGATAACGCAATGGCCCACCGTGGCCGCGTCATTGTACTCGAGGTCACCGAGGACCGGAAGCTTAAAGTAGTAACGGAGCTTGCGGTGAAGGGCGGTTGTCGATGCCTCGCTATGTGCGATGGCAACATAGTTGCAGCATTGATCAAGACGGTGGTCATATACAACCTCGAATACCGCTCAGAAAGCACTCCAGAGCTTGTCAAAGTCGCTACGTTCAGATGCTCAACGGCACCTATCGATGTTGTTGTAAACGGTTCCCTCATCACTATTGCTGACCTCATGAAGTCACTTGTCATACTACAGTATAGCAAGGGAGAAGCCGGGCTACCAGACAAGTTGGCAGAGGTCGCTAGACATTACCAGACAACATGGGCTACCGCCGTGGCAGAGGTAGATGAAAACACATATCTTGAAAGCGATGCAGAAGGCAACCTCGTCGTTCTCACAAGAGATCTCAATAGCTTCAGCGAAGATGACAGGAAAAGACTTGTGATGAGTTCAGAAATGCAGCTTGGAGAGATGGTGAATCGGATAAGGAGGATAGATGTCCAGACTGCTTCCGACCCGATTGTTATACCAAGAGCATTCCTGGCTACTGTAAGGACCTTGCCCACTCTCTCATGTCTTACGAAAAGATTTTAACGACGTCATTAGATCGAAGGCTCCATACATCTCTTCGCCCTCATTGCCCCTCCATATCTCAACATCCTGATTACGCTCCAATCAAACTTATCCATCCTTGTCTCTGCACCGGGGCACACCCCCTTCTCCAAATACCGAGCCTACAAGAATCAAGTCAGAGAATCAGAAGAGCCGTACCGGTTTGTGGATGGAGAGCTTATTGAACGGTTCTTGGATTTGGACGAGGATATACAGCAGAAGGCTGTGCAGGACCTGGGTGTTGATGTTGAACAGGTGAAAGGTATGGTGGAAGTGCTGAGGAGGATGCACTGAGGAGGGTCCGGAGGGCTCAGGAGGGCAGGAAGCATCCTAGACAAGTCGAACTTGGGAGCTGAGAGATGCATGGTGTAGTGTAGATAATTAGAGAATACATCCAATCTTGCTTGAACCTTTCATGCGGTTTTTCGTTGCTATTATGCCCAGGTGGACCCATTGGTCCGTGTCAGGTGCCCAACGGTAATTATACCTTGATCTTCGTAACACTACGAAGCCGGTACTCTCATCAACACGTATAACTGCCAGCACTGCAAAATTCAACACATGCAGCCCTGGGTGCCAGAGCTATGTTATTGGTCGTTTTTTAAGAGTCACGTGTTCAGCCGGAACAAGTTAGCCGGAATACCTTTTCCTTTTCGCTGTGCTCGGGACTTTTCGCACACTCCAAACCAAACTTCTGCACCACCAATCTCCATCTGGGAAACCGCCAACAGATCTAGCTTACTGTATCCGCACTATCCTGTGCCTGAAGCATGCCGACAGACACCGACTTTCCCTGCGGCAGTGTCTCCCGCATGGGGGCTCTCACAGCGGCTTCTAGAGGCACTCCGTCGCACCACGACCTCGGCTGAGTGTTCCCAAGAATTGCGGAGTTCTCCAACCACACTTGCAGAGCTCGACGTGTTCGTAACTGCGTTCTTCCGCGACAACATCCCCATTCGATAGATCATACCCCTTTCGATTACGATGAGACCAGTTTCGACAATGGCATCGCCCCTGAGGAGGGGTCTGGCTGCGGCTGTACGGCAGGGTCCAAGACGATGCTTCTCGAGCTCACAAGGCCTACAAGCCACGTGGGGGTTCATAGGTCTCGGACGCATGGGTAAGGCTCAATTGCAGCTCATGACTTGGATTTTGGACTGACTTTGGTGCAGGATACCCCATGGCGAAGAATCTGAGGGCTAAGCTTCCGGCGGAGGACATTCTCTTCATCAATGACGTGAATAAAGCCTCAACGACGAAGTTTCTGGAAGAGAACCCACATGGTGTACGCGTTGCCGATACCGTCCGAGAGATTGCAGAGAAAGCCGTAAGTGCTTGCCTAATTCCACTGCTGCTATTCCATGATGATCTGTTATTTTCCTTTAACCAATGATCTAAGTTGGGAGTTACTTGTAACTCCTCCTCCTGATTACACAAACACAAAGCCAATCCTCTGATATTACCCAATGCCTCCATTGTAAACCTACTCTTCCGGCAGCGAGCTTTGCTGACGTTTCAAAGGAAACAATCATCACGGTGCTCCCAGAACCTCAGCATGTTCGTGGCGTCTACAAATCAATGCTAGAACCGCCGAACCTGCTCAAGGGCGGATTCATTACCACTGAGAGGCTCTTCATTGATTGCTCCACGATTGATCCAACGACCTCACAGTCAGTAGCAGCTGCGGCACATTCATCCGGCCAAGGCAAGTTTATTGATGCTCCCATGTCTGGTGGTGTCGTTGGGGCTCAAGCGGGCACCCTTACCTTCATGATTGGTGCTGCGCCTGAAGTTGTCGAGCGGGCCACAGAGGTCCTCTCCATGATGGGCAGGAGGGTCTTGCACCTTGGTGAGCAAGGGTCTGGTCTGCATGGCAAGCTTGCAAACAATTACCTGCTGGCTCTCAACAACATCGCCACCGCGGAAGCTATGAATATGGGTATTCAATGGGGGCTTGACCCCAAAGCACTCGCCGGGATGATCAATATCAGCACTGGAAAATGCTGGCCCAGCGAGGTCAACAACCCAGTCCCAGGTGTCATTGAGGGCTCGCCAGCGTCTCGCGGCTACGAAGGAGGTTTTGGAGTGGCTCTCGCGAACAAAGACCTGAAATTAGCAATTCAGTCGGCGAAGGAGAGCGGCATCAAGCTCGCCCTGGGAGACAAGGCGACGGAGGTTTATGATGAGGTGGCAGCCAGCGAGAACTGCAAGGGCCGCGACTTCTCGGTCGTGTACCGGTATCTGGGTGGAAAGGAGTAATTACGCACTTCCAGGCTGTGCGAGAAAATCTATCAGTTCCCGTTATTCCTCATTCTCGTCCATTCTGTGGATCCTCGGTTGTTTCCTGCGTGATGCTGTGACTGACATTTTGGAGGCGCACGTGAGCACAGCCTCGTCTGGCACGCCACAATACGCGTCATACGACCAGGAACCGCCCAAGGGTCCGTTGAGCTCACGACACCTAACAGACTCAACCAACGATTTTCAGCACGACTTCATCTCTACAACACCCTCACAATCGTCAAGCGCATACCACCGTCAACATGTGTGGCACCGATTGCTTCTTGATGCTCTTGAGCGTCCTCTTCCCTCCCATAGGTGGTAGGTAACCCCGCCCCCAGCAGCAGCTTGTAGCTTCAGGCATCAACCCATCACCGCTCAACTCCATCTGAACGCTATCACACTCCTGAGCCTTTGCTAACCAAATAACAGTCTGGGTCAAGCGCGGCATCTGCTCCGCAGACTCCATCATCAACATCGCGCTCTGCTGTCTCGGTTTCCTGCCCGGCTTGCTGCACGCCTGGTATATCATCCTGCAATACCCCGATCCATACTCGTACGAACAAGTCCCTGACTCCGAGGGCCGCACAACGACATACTACTACGTTGCGCATGCCGGCCCCGCGCCTCCTCGCGGACGAAACTATGGCACTGTCGGCACGCAGCCCAGCAATGGACCGTTCCCCGGTCAGCAACAGAGCGGCGTCGTGAATGCGTTTCCGGGACCGAAACAGGGTGCGCCCGCGAAGGGACCGCAGCCCGGTCGCGAGCCGCAGTATGGTGTGTCGCAGAGTGGGAGTGGAAGTTCGAGTGCGGCGGCTGCGGCGCCAGCGGCGCCAGCAGCACAGGAGGAGGGTACGGGACCGAGTGAGCCGCCACCAACGTATGCGGATGTGATTAAGGGGGATAATAAGGTGCAGAGCCCTTAAGCGGGTGCATTTGGGGCGCGACGGCTGTGTGGTGATGGATTTGGAGGGGATGTCTTCGCAGGATGTGAATGACTTATGGTGGATTTGGATATGGCGCGGCGTGGGCGGAGTTTGTGAAGGGGTTTTTGGATTGGATACGGATGCTTGGGGCTGGCGGGATGGGTTGTGTAGGAATATAGATATGCTACGGCTGGTGTTATTTTTGAGGGTCTCTTTCTATACATTTTTTTTTTTTGCCTAAGAGGACTCGAAACCTGCGTTCTAAATCAAGGAAGAAGTTCGAATGCTCTTAACAGAGTGGTCTGGATCGTGTTTGAGTGAACATCACAGGTGGTTAAACGATTCGTGTAGGCAGCGTTACACACTGGTCGACGCGGCATTTTCGCTGAAAGTAGTTGAGACAGACGTTGGTCCAGTGTACAGTTAAGTATCTGACGCCAGTTGTCTGGTATCTTGAGTGTGCTGACAGCTAGATCTATTTGCATTTTGGAAGAAAAGAAAATCCTTACCTCGATAACCTTTTGAAGTGTAGAAGAGTGTACTCCGTATACACAAATGAATATCCACTAACTCCAAGCCATGCATGCAGGCTACGTCTTCCTTCTGACGACAACACTTCAGCTCACCGCAGTTTTCGCATCGTTGGCTCCAAATCGCAAGAGCAACAAATAGAGCCCTGTCTTGTCAGACTTCCAAGACTGCCAACACTCGGTAAGCAATGCAAGCATCCATGGAAGCCCAAGCCTTAATAGCGTGACTACTGAGCATCACACAAAATTTAGCATTCGAAGTATATATGTACTATTAGAGGTGGCCGACTTGGGAAATTACGCTTCAGGGTTTCAAAAGGGCCGTAGAGGAACAGGGCCGACGAGATGCATCGTAATGAGCCATGGCACGGCAAGTGAGCTCACGCGGGTTGACTGGCGCTAATCAACCTTAACATCGCTGGCAGACATGGGGAATCGATTGCCGCCCAATTAAGCTTCAGATCAGCCGCGTCGCAGGTGCTTGTCGTCATCGTCCAAGGGCTGGATTTTCTTGTTTCACCCGCCAAGTGTATCCCCAAGACGACGGGCTTGCACCAGAATGCTTGAGGGCATAAATATACAGGCAGGTCGAGTTTGCTCACGGAATTCCAAAGAACCGAATTTCTCGCCCCGTTACCGTTTGGAATCAGAGATCTCGGTGCAACGGCGACATCTTTAATCGCAATCAAGCGTGGCTGGTGTAACTAGCGCTCACTGTTGACTGGTCAGTTTTGCTCCTCCTCATCATCCTGTGGCGCAACTGTCGAATCTGGGTTCTAGGTTCAATCTCCTGGCAGCGGTCGGCGTGTTCCTCCTTTCTTATTTCTTACGCTTTCGCTCTTGTTTTTCTTCGTCCTCCACTTCTGCCATCACTTCCCCGCCACTCATTCCTCTCACCAAAACTTATCCATTGGACAGCTGCACGATCGCGCTCTGAACCACTGTCGTACCACCCCCGATTAACGACATAAACGCGCTGAGCGTTTGAAACGAGCCAGTGGTCCTACCATTCCGGCCCCCAGTCACACAACCATTCACTGCGGGATAGTCGAGTGTTTGTACCCATTCGCTAGATTGAGCAAATCGACCATAATATAAGATCGCGGTCGCATTACGACGAGTGGCCTAGCGACGCATTCCGTACCTCAATATGCGTAAGCGTCACCCCACCCCAAACGGAGTGAACCTCCATCACTCTGTCATCGCGTCCTCAACTAACATGGTCAATATAGACGCAATTCGCATGAAGGCGCATCGCGCCGCCTCGCATTATGACGACGATGGAACGGTCAACTACAATCCTTTCGCCAGGCAGAGGTCTCGGGAAGTGTCGTCAGATGTCGAGAACCAGACGAATCACAGGACCAAATCAGAACCGAATACCCACGCCGCCATTGCAGAACAGCATACTGAGGGTGGGAAGGAATTCGCGCTGCCTCCTCATGCCGACACAGAACCCACGGTGTCTCCCGTGTCTCCCGTGGGAGATGGCCTATATGAGAAGGAGGGCACGACAACGCGTCCCGGCGCAAGCAGCGAATCTGCAGCTGTTAGCGACAAGACTGTAGTCGATCCCGCGCATTCCGGTCTTCGTGGACGCACAAAGTTCAAGAAGATATTCCGTAAGGAGTCTGAAAGCGGCGTGGAGACTAATGAGCTGCAACACGTAGAGACGGAGGGTCTGTCATACGAGGAACGGAAGAGGAGGTCTCTCAAGAGAAAGATTCCCGTGGGGAAACAACTCCGCAATGTCTTCTTTGGCCAGTGGATCAACGTCTTGCTCATCTTCGTACCTGTTGGATTCGCCGTGTATTACGCCCATATCAAACCGGTTCCAGTCTTCATCATCAACTTCATTGCTATCATTCCTCTGGCTGCTATGCTCAGTTACGCTACGGAAGAGCTGGCCATTCGAGTAGGTGAGACATTTGGAGGGCTCTTGAATGCCACCTTTGGGTATGTGATAATAAACCATCCTCCGCGTTCAGTATGCTGACTATAACGTAGCAACGCTGTCGAATTAATCGTTTCCATCCAAGCTCTGATTAAGAACGAAATCACCATCGTCAAGACATCTCTCATTGGCAGCATGCTCTCCAATTTGCTCCTCGTATTGGGCATGTCATTCTTTCTCGGCGGCATTAATCGACTTGAACAACACTTCAACGTTACAGTGGCACAGACAGCCGCTAGCTTGCTTGCCCTTTGCATCGGTAGTCTGATCATTCCGACTGTTTTCCATCTCATGCTCCAGGACGATCAACTCAATACTTCAACTGACAACGCTACGGAGGATAAGAAGAGGAATCAGGAGCTTGTAAGTATTTTCGAGGTCGATTCTCTACTGCATATTTATCTGACACTGCTCTAGTCCCGTGGAACTGCCATTATTCTTCTGTTCGTCTACGCCTGTTATTTGGTTTTCCAGCTCAAGTCTCATGTCTCCATGTACAATGCCCCCAGTAAGAAAACGCCCAAGTACAAGTCTTCCAAAATCGAGGACGGGAGCGCGCTTCGTGGTATTGCCGCGATTGGAGCTGGAACCGCTGCTGCCTCTGGTGGCGGTGTGCATGCTACTAAGCTGGTCAAGAACCCAGATGAGATCGCGGAGGAAGAAGACGACGATATTGAAGAGCCTGGTCTTTCCGTTATTGGCGCCCTCATTACTCTCACTATCTCCACCACTTTGGTCGCTTTTTGCTCAGAGTTCATGGTTTCCAGTATTGAAGGTGTTACTGAAGGGGGAGCTGTCTCTACCACATTCGTTGGTCTTATCTTGCTTCCCATCGTGGGAAATGCCGCAGAGCATGCTACTGCTGTTACGGTTGCTATCAAGGATAAAATGGTATGTTCTCCACTCCACCTTCGACATTTCTGTGCTAACTTTCTTCAGGATCTGTCCATCGGTGTCGCCGTCGGCTCCAGCATGCAAATCGCCCTTCTCGTCCTCCCGCTCGTCGTTGTCCTTGGTTGGATCTTGGGCCGCGATTGCATGACACTCTACTTCGATACCTTCCAGATCGCGACTCTCTTTGTCTCGGTTCTATTGGTGAATTATCTCATTCAGGACGGCAAATCCCGTAAGTACCTCCACTCTTTCATTTCATCTCCAGTCGCTAATGTTCACCAGATTGGCTGGAAGGCATGCTGCTCATGTGTACCTACGTCATCATAGCCCTCGCAGCTTGGTTCTACCCCAATATTAATGAGGAAACTTGCTAAGCGATGAGCCCTGGGTGTTTTCACATCGTCAGTGTATGACTAGGTGTTTTCCCATGTCGGATAATAAAGTTGTATTTGGAGTCATGTTACATTCGGACCTGAAGGTGTTAAGGGCGTTTTCTGTGGCATCTAGCTGCTGGCTGCATTGATACCCTGCGAAAACATATTGTCGAATGCGTCTGTCCTGTCTCTTCAAAGTTTTGGAATTCGGTTGGATGTGTTTTCTTTTCTTTTCTTTTACTTTATTCAACTGAAGTATATATAACTAAAATCTTGCCTAATATAAATAATACGTCGAACAGATTAACTCCCTAGTTCCTATGATGATGGTTTCGGGTGTAAACGGGACTGGGTTGGGGAAAGAGCGGTCAGGTTGTTCCTGCTTTCCGCGATGGCAACGCCAAACTTTATCTTGACTGCATGCGAACGTTGACTCTAGATCTCTACACACTCTTCGGCTTCGTGTCACCTCCTGGGGAATTCTACCCTGCTGGGTGACCGTAGTCTTGATTCTCGATACTTGACGGAAATGTATCGTCGATAAGATAGGACTGGCCTACTCTTCATCTTCCCCGGTCAGCTCGCCGGTTATGTCTGATTTGAATACTGCTGACTCGCTCGGGATCTTCGGAATGCGGTGCAGTGCCTCTGGGCTTCAATATGTTTGTGTATGAATGCTGTTTGCAGGCTTGGGGTCCTGGGACTGGCATACAGCACTTGGATTCAGAGCTGGGAATAGGCATGGCGACACTGTGTAGATGCAGTGCATGGTACATTTAGATCAAGAGTTGGGAAGAGGAGTGATGATAATGTATGGATGCCACAGTCGGATTAAGAGTTGGGAACAAACGTCACGATAATATGGGGATGCAGTGCATACTGCTGCGGCAGTATGTATGGGTGTCGGACATGCTGTTGACGGCGTCCAAGATGTCTGCTCTAAGAGGGTACTTATATTTGGAAAGAAAGAGGAGTAAGATGGTGTGTAGTGTGCGATGTTTGGGGGGAACACATGATGCATGAAGGAGACGACCACATCGCACAGGCCACGCTCTGGACAGCGATCTCTGGCAATAGCCTCACCTACCACATTCCGTCGACAGTGGAAACCTATCGTGAGAGGTAACAAAAACGTCTCCTCGGCTTCCTAATTGCAAAGACTCCGCAACTCGCCAGGGCGCCACTGGTATAAAGAGCAGTTTCTGCAAGCCCTCCTCCTTCTCTCCTCCACCACACCACGCTCCTCAACCTATATGGAAGGCTTTCCCTAACCCTCTTACACCGCTCTACCCCGCCTCATCTTCTACACTTACTGTTCCAGCTCGCCTCACTTGTGGGCCTCGACCAACATCAATCCCGTGGGCAACGCTTATCTCAAGCATATTTGATCTGCTCACCGGTCTGACCATTTCCTCTCATCATCACACATCCTACTTTCTCGTCACTATTACACCCCTCCTCATTAAATTTCATACTTCGACTCTTTGCCCTCACTCGCGTTTCCTTTACTACCACCTCTATCTACCCTCAAATTTTGCCATTTTGTCACACACTCGACTCGCTATCACCCGAACAGTCCCTAAGTATCTCTCAGGTGGGATTTCTCGATCTCATTAACCAGCCTGCTGAAGATCGAGATCACTTCGGTAAGCATTGGCCGGTTGAGTAGGACGCAGTAGGCCGAGTTCTACGATGCTAATTCCACATTGGAGCCATGGGCGTCTCAGAGGCAAACCCGCCCAACATGGACGACGCCATTGGTACCCAACCCCCGGAAATCGGTGCTCTCGAAGAGCTCAGCACAGATTCGCTGTTCAACGGCGACGGACTACCCGGCTGTCTGAACTTTAATATTGATACGGAGCAGTTGGCAGCAGAAGAGGAAGCGGCGGTTATGCAATCGGTCGAGCAGCCTGTCAACGAGGAGGTGATCCCAGCTACTGAAATCACGAATCAGACTGCTACAGGACCCGAACAGGATACCGAGATGCCCGATATCATTCAAGAGCCCAAGCAGCCTATCAGCCAAGAAGTAATTCAAGCTACTAGCCCGAAGCTTCAACTTACCAGAGAGCCCGAACAAGATATCGAGATGCTCGAGAATTCTCAAGAGTCCGAACAGCGTGAGGATTCACCCCTGTTCGAACCAGAGCAGGTTCCAGGTCAGCGAACACTAAGCCCAATGGTGCTTCCACTCGCGATTCCAATCCGACAAGGAGGTGTGATTGACACGAGTTCTTTCGCTAGAATCATGCAAATGCAGAAGCTTCGCCATAAGAACACGGCTAAGGGTGTCAGTATCCGCACTGGGAGCAACATCGGCCTTACCTCTGAATCGCGTGTACACAATACCAGCTCCGAAGCACACTTGAAACATCCTTCCAGCGGTCAAGATGTCCAATCTCTTCCTGAGGGGTTGGCAGAAGTGAACGATGAAGATGAAGAAGATAAAAAAGCGGCCCAGGAGTTCAAGAAAGCGAAAAAACATTATAATGACCTAAGGCAAAAAAATGGTGGTCATCTAACATTCCAGCAAGATGTTGAATGGATGAGGGTCCAGAGCGCTGAAGATGCTCGTTTGAGGAAGCGTCAGATTGACATTCAGATGGCCATAGAAGAAGAGGTGGCACTCTTCCCTGTCAATGGGGGCCCCGCCAGCTTGGATATTGAGGAATATCCAATTTCTGAATCCGAGGAATTTGAGGAGGTGAACTATGGACCCAACCCAGCTCCTTTCAAGCGGAAACGACCGGCCTTACCACGCAAGGAGCCCATACCAGTTTCAATGCAAGACGCCGAACTGGAGAGTATGCGTGTGGCCCTCGAGGCTGAGGCGGATAAACCAAAGAGGAAGAAGAAGAAGAAGGGGGAGAATGGGCAGCAAATAGAGCATTGTCATATCCGTTCTATAGGGGCAAGTACACGAACCCAACATGTCAAGGCAAAGTCCGCAAAAGCGCCCAAGTCCAAATCATCTGGAAGCAAATCAACCAAGACCCCACGAAGGACGGCAAAGGACAAGAAGCTAGGGGAGCAAGCGCATCGGCAAATTGGCTCCCTTTTCAACTCAGATGTCTTCACCCAGCAAGCATCGCAGGATGCTGCTGAACAACCCACCTTTCAGTCAAAGACCAAACAGGATGCTCTCAAAGAGCTTATCGCCAGTGTACCTCTCGAAGATAAGAAGACCGCTAAGAGTGATATGGCAGTCCTCTTGGCGGCAACGAAAGACTTCAATGGGCGTGGTGCTGTCAAAGCTTTGAATGGATTATGGTTGGTTAAGGGTATGCGGACGGCATTGAAACCGTATCAGGTTCTCGGCAGTGCATTCATGCGACGTCGAGAACGCGCTGCAGAGCAGCCCCGGGGAGGGCTAATGGCGGATCAAATGGGTCTCGGCAAGACCCTGATGATGCTTGGTATGTATTTCACAGTCTCCATGAGCTAAAAAAAAACCTTTTATTTCGCGATAGTGAGTATACTAACTTGAACCAGCAAATATCATCAATGGGAGAGCCCCAAAGGACTCCACAATCAAGACAACGTTAATAGTTGCGAGCCCATCACTGCTGACCCAGTGGGAGTCTGAAATTGAACGACATACTGATGGAAGCCTTGAAATCCTGCGGTACGGAACGGGATCGCGAATTAAGTCCAGCCAGAGCTTCCATATCCTTGGAATACATGACATTGTTCTGACAACCTACTCCGAGGTCATGGGGTCGTACCCCAAGAATAACCCCCCAATTCATTGTGAAACAGCGCAGCAGAAGATTGACTGGTGGAAAGGCGTTTGGGAAAAAAGCCGTGGAGTGCTACACCGCATGCACTTCCACCGTGTTGTTCTGGATGAGGCACAAGCAATCAAGAATCATACCAGTCGGACGTCCATCGCCTGCCGAGCGCTCATAGCTGATCATAGATGGGCAATTAGCGGCACCCCTATCATGAATTCCCTTCAGGAACTGTATCCGTATTTCAAATTCCTAGGGGTTCCACACACCGGTACTCTCAAGATCTTCAACAAAAACTACTGTGACAAAGGTAATTTCGACTCTGCAGAACGTTTGTTAGTCCGGTTAAACGGTTTCATGATTCGACGGACCCATAGCGACCGGATGTTTGGAGCCCCAATTTTGAAGCTCCCTAAGGCGGATCAGATAACACATTGGTGCGAATTCAATGCCGTGGAGCGAAATGTGTATGACATTGTCGAACGCCGTTTTGCTGCGCGCATTGTTGATCTGGCGCAGTGCGATGAATTGGACAAGTCTTACAGTTGCGTGCTGGTGTAAGTTATCCTTGCAGCTCTTGTAGTTCCTCAATAACTCAAACGAACAGAATGCTTCTGCGTCTCCGTCAACTAACAGCACATATACTCATGCTTCAATTCGTCATGAGAGATCTTCTTGAACAGGAAGACATCGAGCGTATCCGCGAGGTAGTAGATCAAGCAGCAAGCAAAGAAGATGACTCAAGCACTATTGTCGCAATCCGATCGCAATTGAAAGCCCTCGCAGATGAGGAAAAGAAGCGGACTGTCGCCGCTGCTCAAGAAGAGGAGGAGAGCCAAACGCCCCTGGAAGCAGAATTGAATGAGGAATTTGAATGTCATGATCCCGGCACTTCCGACGGCCAGAATGGATCTTGTGGGACTTCTGGAAAAGCTTTTGGTAAAGCCTACGATTTCAAGCCATACATGAAGAGTTTGACGACGGGCGAAAGTTGGAAAAAAGCGAAAGACAAGGCAAAGTGCGTTGTTTGCGACAATAAGCCGAAGAAACCCTGGTTAACGTCATGCAAGCATCTGATCTGTCAGTCTTGTTATGAAGAACTATCAGTGAATGCCGCAGAAGATGGCGAAGATCGGGCTTCGTGCAGGCAATGCCGCGAAATTTTCACCTATGCTCATCCTTGCGAGGCCGAAGACGAAAGTGAAAATTCCCCAGGGCCCCAGACGCGCTCAAAATCAAAGAAGCCTGGACCTGAAAACGAAGATCTCAAAGCGAGCTGGCTGACTTTCGACGGCGACACCGTTTTGCCATCTGCAAAGACCGTGGCAATCAAGGCACAAATCATGAACTGGATTCATGAGAACCCCAAGGTAAAGATCATCATCTATACCCAGTTCCGCGCCATGATACGCATCATGGCAAAAGTGTGCGAGGAAGAAGGCTGGCAATTCGAACAATACCACGGGGGCATGAGTTTTGCTGCCCGAGACAAAGCGATCAGTACGTTTGCCGATGAGGAGAAAAACTGTCAAGTCTTTCTGGCTTCTCTTAAGTGTGGCGGACTGGGTCTGAATCTCACGATGGCCTCTCGAGTCATCATCATTGATCCTTGGTGGAACTCATACACCGAGCAGCAGGCGTTTTGCCGAGTTTTTCGTATTGGCCAAACCGATACAACATTCATGTCGCGATTCTGCGTACGGAATACGGTTGATCAACGTATCATGGAGATGCAGGAGCGTAAACAGGAGGAGATTGATGAAATCATGAACGATGACGGAGCTAAGTTCAAGAAGTAAGTTGGCCTTATGTTTAGTGGAGAGAAGAAAGAACTGATATGTTTGTAGATTAGATGACAAGGACCTTCTGCGTCTATTCGGGGCCATTGATATGGACGAGGATGGTAGGCCTTTCATCATCACCAATGACTCCGACTCGCGTGGAGGATTTCATGCAGATGCGGACCATGAGGGATACGCGGACGAGGTCTGACAGATTCTCCGCATCAAACTTGGATTACCTTCTCAACACAATAGTCCGAGTTTCTGGAGGTGTACACCAACGCGCGAGATGTTTCTAAACAGTTTCTCAGCTCAACTTACCCGCGACTTCTCCATCTACGTTTTCCACTATATCTCCAGGACGACCGTGGATACGGTGTGATTTGAGACTTTCTTCACGACTTGGAATCCTCCCAGGCCAGATTCATGCTTTGGCGACTCAACGGCTTGGGTCTTTGACACCCTTTCTCCTTTCCAGATTTTGGGAACTGATTGGAATCTCTGATTCCTATTTGTCTTTTTTACAATCCGACAGGCCCATATCCGGTATCCTTTATCAAGCCATGGAATGTTAGGCTCCCACTGAGACGTCTCAGTTTTTCTTTGCTTTTGCATGTTATCATAGTCCGTCTTACCAAGTTTGGATCCACTCCACTCCACCATCCCCCTTTGGTCTTCCCTCTTCATAGACTTCCTGTCTTTCCCATAGAATAAAAATGTGTATATTAGGTTAACCCACGCTCAAACTGCATATGTGATGTCGTGGCACCTTTTCCCCTTGTCAGCGGCCATCTAGAAGCGTGGGCTTCCAGTGGGCCTTTCCAATCAAACCCTTGAGGCACCTTTCAAGCCGAAGTCGCCTCACATCATTGAAAAAGAAAGAACGCAGATACCCCGAAAACGAAAACAGTGCCCTGATAACAGTAGGCAGTTTTTCAGCTTCTGATATAAGGAGAGCATAGTCTGGAACACGGCGTGTTGCTTCCTCTCCCGCGTTTGATCAAGATAAGGTGCGCACCTCAGCCAATCAGATCCCGGGCCGTCCCGCAAAGCAACCCTCGAGCGCGGTGCACATCCCCCGGACTGGCGTCGCAATCGCGGTTCAGGTTTTTGTCAGCAATGTGAGTGCTGCGTCGCGTGCATCCTCGAGCACCGAGACAGAGCAAGAAAACCACGCTGCCAGCAGCCCTTCGACTGTCTGACTGAGCACGCCAGCTGTCAAACCGAAGTTTCCGACCCCGCGCCAGACCCTTGCCCCGCCTGTCGCCCGTCGCTCGCGCCATGGACAGTATCGAGATGCAGAACGAGACGCCACCAAAGAGCAGGAGGAAGGGCAAGAAAGACGATGACAGCAACAAGAAGAGGCGCTGCATATCGAGTGCCTGTGTGCCGTGTCGGAAGAGGAAGTCCAAGGTACGTCGTTCCGTGGCCCGGTGGGGGTTTCTCCTGCTTTCTCCGGAGATGCACAAACCAGTGTCCTCGGAGGAGCAGCACACACGTGGGTGAGCGCAACAGGACGAGAAGCGAGGCTGACGTGTGTGGTGTCATGTTGTAGTGTGATGGATCGACGCCGTCCTGTTCGGCCTGCGCTGCCGTGTATAACACCGAGTGCATCTACGACCCAAACTCTGATCATAGGAGAAAGGGCGTGTATAAGAAGGACATTGATAATCTAAAAACGCACAACTCGACGCTGCAGACGCTGATCCAGGCGATATTGAACTATCCGGATGACGAGGTGGCGCAGCTGGTGAAAGAGATTCGGACGTGTGAAAGCTTGGATGCCGTGGCGGAAACTATTATTGCGCGGGAAAATGGCGACGAAGACGAGGGCGACGAAGATGCAAGTCCTTTCGGGGGAGACACGGGAGGGTCAGTGGGGAGCGCTGGGAGTGCAGCGGAGAGAATGTTCGAGAGCCAGCTGAGTGGGAAGATGGGAGAATTGAGGCTCGAGGACGGGTCCACACGATACATTGGCGGCACGTCACATCTCATCTACCTAGGCGCTGGCAACGACGGCAAAGATTCTCCGGCAACCCTACGGGACTTGGAAGCGTATCAGCAACAAGGCGGCGGTGGAGATCCGATCACGAGTTGGACGACTGTGACGA
Organism: Amniculicola lignicola CBS 123094; assembly: GCA_010015725.1. NCBI lineage: Eukaryota > Fungi > Ascomycota > Dothideomycetes > Pleosporales > Amniculicolaceae > Amniculicola > Amniculicola lignicola. The sequence continues at coordinate 6,101 of ML977751.1, read as the reverse complement.
AAGATTCGGAACTGGTGTTGCATCTGATGAATATGTACTTTTGCTGGCATTATACCTTCTTCACGACGCTTTCGAAAAGCCTCTTCTGGCGCGACTTTTCACTGGGAAAACCGAGGCCGGGGAGTCCGCGGAAAACGGAATATTGTACGCCGCTTTTGGTGAATGCCATGCTGGCCCTGGGTTCTCACTTTACGTCTTGGCCGGCAGCACGGGCGGTTCGAGATGATTCGGCGACGGCGGGAGATCAATTCTTCAAGGAGGCAAAGAAGCTAATATTGGAAAATGATCTTCATGAGGTTCCGGCATTGACGACAGTGCAGGCTTTGGCACTGATGAGTGTACGAGAAGCCGGGTGTGGGAGGGAGGCAAAGGGATGGGTGTACAGTGGCATGAGCTTCAGAATGGCCTGCGATCTGGGACTCAATCTTGACTCGGGCGGGATGAAGCATAAGAAGATCGATGAGGCAGAGGAAGATGCAAGGAAGATTACCTTCTGGGGGTGCTTCTTGTTTGACAAGTACGTCCAGCTTCCAGCTTGAGAGCAAAAGAGAGAAATTATACTAACATGGAATAGGTGCTGGTCAAACTACCTAGGACGCATGCCCCAACTTCCGAGCTCAATTATCACGGTCCAGAAATTCGATGTGTTCCCCGTAGAGGATGCCGATATCTGGTCGGCGTACACCGACTCAGGGTTCAATCAAGCGCATGCGCAGCCTTCAAGGACACGAGCTGTAAGGCCTCTTATATTTCAATGTCTGGATACCTGCTGACATGTTTTGCGTAGGTGGCCCTTCAGATCTCAAAGCTTTGTGAAATATCGAGCGACCTCATGAACTTTTTCTACAATCCTATCGATATGGACAAAGCGAAGGGCAAAGCAGCCGAGCTCAAGAAGCTCAGCGAGATACACCAACGCCTTGAAACCTGGAGACGGGAACTTCCGAAAGAGTTGGAACCGAAGGAGGGTGGTCTCCCGAATATGTTGGTGATGCAGTAAGTTTAATCACATGACATGTTGTTCACCCTTTCCCCTTACTGATACCATACAGTATGTTCTTCCAGCTACTGTATATCCACCTCTTCCGGCCGTTCCTCAAATATAATCCAAACAACTCTCCTCTCCCTGCACATGTCTCGCCACGAAAACTTTGCACACAAGCCGCCGCCATGATATCGAAACTGCTCCGTTTGTACAAGCGATCCCACGGCCTCCGCCAGATATGCAATATAGCAGTCTATATTGCCCACTCAGCGTGTACAATCCATCTTCTCAACCTGCCTGAGAAGAATGCGAGGAGGGATATAATACACGGTGTCAAGCATCTCGAAGAAATCGCCGAAGGTTGGCTATGCGCAAGAAGAACGTTAGGCATACTGAGCGTCCTGGCCAAGAAGTGGAAAGTCGAACTCCCCGAGGAAGCCGCCTCGGTTTTAGCACGAACAGACGCCAAATTCGGTCCTTATGGCGAAGAAGGAACACCGAGACCCAGAGCCCCCGAAACTCCACTCCCTGTCCATAACCATGCAGCAGGATCCCCCGAAAACATATCACCAAACTTTCAATCGTACAGCATGTCCATTCCCGACGCCAACACAACCGCATTTTTCGACCAACAGCACATGTCCCTGGCTAACCTGACCTCACAATCTCTCCACCGCCCCTCAGAACCACGCTCCCTCCCACCGAACGATGCCTCCGCTTTCGCATACCCCCGCGCCCAGCGCGATGCCTCAAACCTCAACCCCTCAACACCAGCGAGTACCGCCGGCCCCCGCCACTCCGTGGACAGCACCAACAACTCCACCGGCAACTCGCCCTCACAATTCTACCCGGGCAGCGTCGACGCGCTTGTCCGCGACGGACAAGATTGGTGGCTGCGAGATCAATCACAGCTCGCTCTCGGCTTCGATAATTGGGGCCTGAACGGCGAAGATATGAGTTGGATGGGGGGCACAGGCAGTCCAGGGTTTACAGGCACAAACACAGGGAGCGTAGGGAGTCCTGTGTTGAATCCTGTTCTGAATCCTGCGACTACGAATGGTGGTGGTGTGGTGGCCAATGGGGGGGTAAACGGGGGTATGAATGGGAACTCGAATGGGAATGGGGGCCCGGTCAATGGGAATGGAGGGTTGAATGGGACAGGGATGCCCTTGGGATTCGGGAGCGCGTTGAATGCGTACAATGAACAGGAGTGGTATCAGTAAGTGCGAAGAGTTTGAGGTTTGAAGTGCGAGTGCGTGCTTGGTTGAGCGATGGCGTTTTAGAGGATTTTCGGGAGGGATATATTGGGCTTGATTGGGTGGTGTGGAGCTTGGCTTGGGCGATATGGACAGGTTGTATACCATGCTCTTCTGTGTAATGACTCTGAATGATATGAGTTATGGTTATCGATGTTAGGGGGAAATTATGGATCCTAAATGGTAGGGGGGAACGGAATGGGTATAGCTCTTTCGGATGCAGATGTATTATTTCTCTCGGTCAATAATTTATTAAGGATATACCCCCGGGCCCCTTCACTGTGATATTTTAGATCTCGCTCTCTTGCTGGTAGGATCTGGACTACGCCCTCGAAAGACCATTGTACTAACCAAGTTCTGACTTAGGTGAAGGTGATGAAAATCAGATAAAACAAAATCCGCCTAGAGCACTAAAGTATACATGATGAGGGTGCCAAATTTGACTTCTGACAGGAGCATGTGAAGAATGTTGTCTAAACACATATCTAGGGTTCAAGACCCGAAGCAACCAACTGTGAATGAGACTTGAAGTGTAGGTAACAAGGGAAGGAAGGTTGCGTTGATGCCACTTAAGCTTCAGTCCCGTCCGCTTCCGCGACACACCGCCACGACACGCGGAAATAATGCGTTGATTAGGGTGGAGCAATCCAAGATATTGTTATGGTGGAATTTATGGATAGATTTTAACACACCTTATTGCTAATGGCATGCGTACTTTTTCGGTGCCTAGAGCGAGAAAGCAGATCTGCGGCAATTATAAAACCGTTCCAAGTAGTATATTTCCCTCAAATGGACATTTGCACATGCTTCCACCACCTAAATCTTATACATCGATTCTAAGCATTGAACTTATCATGTTTGCATGTTTACATGTGTATAGTCCTCTCCTGCTAGCCCTCACAAGCCGAGCAGATTTCTCAGGAAAGCTTTCACGTCCGCAACGCCCCAATAAAACCTCAAATCAGCAATCCCCTTCATTCACCCGCAGGTATAAAATCATGCAAATGATATCACCGCAGAATTTTCACAGCCAAGTGCAGATTGCCCGTGGATATATATCAAATCTGCGGGCAAGTACAATACAGAAAATGCAGTGTGGCCTTGAGGCACAAACCTTCCTTCATCGATGGACCTTGTGCCTCTGTCTCGATGTGTCGAGAGTTCGAACCCCTGGTTCGGATTCTATTAGAGAAATGGACCTTTCCGGCTCCTGGATCTGTCTTACCCAGTTGGAGGGAAAGTTTCTCTAAACACTGTGTTTTCTGTATTTTTGCGGTTTTTGGTGTACGTTTGTACTTTTTTGTGTGTTGCTTCACCTTTTTGAATGTTTGGGGGGTTGAACATGTGGTTGGGATAACGCGGGACTTGGGGTGAAGGAAATTTTGGTCTACCATTTTGGGAGGGTTTGAGATAATGTTAGTTTTTGGTTCACGGTTTCGTGGTGCTATTCGCTCCGCTGCACTTGGTGAGCTTTTGGATATTGATACAGCCAACTAACTCCATATCTAGATGTTAACACGGCTGCATGCGAGACCCGGATAGAGAAACGTGGCAACCACACTACACACCCGGTCACCCAATGCTACGCGGAGCTGTGTCCCGAGTCAACAAACTCGCTGCCCCCGGATAAACGGGGGTTTGGTCCGGGGCTGGGTGGGGGCAAAGTAGTCCTCCTTTGCTCCCTCCTTTCTGGTCCCCATGATTCGTAAATTGAACGATCCGCTGGAACTAGGCCCACTACTGTACGTAGGACTTTTGAGAACCGTGGGCCTGAGTGCACACGCGACTTTGCACAAAATCGGCAAGCCACAGAAAGGACAAACGATCTTTATCTCGACGCGGAGTGGAGCTGGAGGCCAGACTGTGAGACAGCTGGCGAAGCTTGAAGAACTGGAAGCTATTGGAAGTGTGGGAGGTGACGCAGAAATTGACATCGTCCTCGACGATCTAGGTGTTGATTCTGGATTCAATTACAAGACGGAGAAGTTTGCAGACGCCTTGCGGCGACTCACTTTCGGAAGAATTGGACATCAATTCTGATAATGTTGGAGTTGAGCGCTTGGATGCTACAGTGGATTTGATGAAAGACTATGGAAGAAAGGGCCAGCGTTTTCTTCGGCCCTTCAAGAAACGTCAAAGTTCCTCGCGCATCAGCATGATACCAATGATGTATATTTGAATGCGGGATAGTCCCATAGTACAATCTTCCTCTAGAAGAAAGATAGGGCGTTAAGAATGTGATGAATCTCTTTCTTAAACGACTTACCATCCAAGGCTGCATCATGTCGGACCCCCAACTCCCAACAAAATATGCGGCCGAGTTTTTCACGAAGGTGAGCATCCTGATAAAGCAGGGCAAGATGAGAACCAAGAAGAGTGTGACGGCGGGTATTGCAAACGCGGCAACAGCAATCTAGGCATGTACTCGGGCGATACCTTCTAGAAGACTATGGTCAAGGTAGCGGCTGTGGAATGATATGCATGACATTCAGGAGGAGGGAGAAACTCTCAGCTTAATTCAATACTTCTTCGCTCTTGGCACTTCATTCTATCCCCCACAAGTTCCATGAGTGGCTGAAAATCAGAGGAAGCATATCTCATTTCCTCCACTGGCCAGATGTTTCTGAAAAGGTGCTACTATCCTTCCCAAAGAACCAGATGGGGCTCTACCCTCATGCTCGATGCTTCTTCTTTTCCCTACCCTAGGTTGAAGAATCTATAAAGATGTGGTCTATAATATTGTCTTCATGTTGAATCATCGTAGCTGGGATTCCCTATTTCCAGAGACCCTCGAGGATCTACAACCAAACCGGGAATGCACTATTAAGGACCACGAAGGGAGGGAAAGGGTAACATGGCAGAATACAGAGGGGCAGAAGGTCTATCTACTCCAGGAAGATGAAACAGCATATACGTAGGAAATCTAGGAGACATGAAGAGGTACATAGTGGTCAACATCGTCATTAACTGCAGAGATGCCTTTCACACAGTCCCCCTAGAGGCGCTTTACCATAGAAAGAAGCAACAGACTCTATAATACAGTGGTATCTTCGAAGCCTGAGGAACCATACCCCTTCAAAGCGTAGAGGAAGGTCTTACCCAAACCACACTAAACTAAAATTCAGACAGCTTGCCTCGCCAGCCATTACTCCATCGCTATGCCCAAACCATTACCACCGTAACCGCAAAATATACACATGAACATCGCCCCCATCTCGCTCCATCTCACCGTCATTAGAAACAAACCGAGGGAGTGCAGTACGCAAGTCTCGCACAAGAGATTCGTCGTATGCAAGAATGCTCTCAAGCAGCAAGGCTTCAGGAAGATTTACCAATAACCATATCCCCCTCCACCGTTTCCGTGTCCGCCATACGCAGTGTCGATGTTGCCGTATCCGTCTTGTCCGTTGTCACCATAGCCGGATCTGCCCTGGCCGTTTCCACCACGTCTGTATCCGCGCTGTCCGTTTCCGCCTTGTCCATAGCCGCCATGTGTGTTTCCACCATAGCCGGAACGACCATTGCGATAACCCCTCGCCCTAGACCTAGCACCACGCCTCCCAGGGTTCCTATTGTGCTGCCAATCATTCCTAGCCGCCTCGAGCTCGCTGTACTGGCGGTTGGACGGGACCGACAGGGTCTGAGCAGGCCCAGCATCCTGAAGGGGAGCTAGATAACCGTACTCATGACGAAACCCCTCTGGCCTATTGTCGAAATTGGGGGATTGAGGGGGGTGAGGTTGGTAGTTGTAGGAGTTGTGGCCGTTGTAGACGGAGCTGCCGTTGTAGACGTAGCCGCCGTTGTAGACGTAGCCGCCGTTGTAGACGTAGCCGCCGTTGTAGACGTAGCCGCCGTTGTAG